>JAVYIG010003236.1:0-205537 GCA_035222895.1 Strongylocentrotus droebachiensis | reverse complement strand
TGAGTATTTATCATAGAAACATAATTAAAAAATATTGAAAGAAAGAGAAAGTGTCAGGGAGAGAAACATTTAAAGAGAGAAGGTTAAGTTAGGAAAAAAGAAGAAGGAAGAAATGCAGACGAGGAAGAGAAAGAGAGATAGAGAGGAAGTGGTATGAGAAGAATGGAACAGATGGAACTGTGAAGACATGGAGAAGAATAATGATGATGAAAGTAAAACGAAGGGAAAGCGATTAGAAATGTCAGGGTAAATTACAAAGTTTCCTTTACAGAGAAAAATAGTACAATTTACGAATTATACATGACTAAGATAGTAACAGAATATATGCGCAAAAACTTTAAATATGTAAAGAGATAGATGTACATGGAACGTGCGTAACTATAAGAGAGAGAGATTCACTAGTTAGTCAGATTTAAAAAAAAACAGGTTTATCCCGTAATTTTGAAAAGATCACAGTTGGTAGAATTGTAAACTAGGATATGAGACTTGTTTTGTTCAGCTACAACTTGATTCAATATAAGTCTACTGTGCGTGCATGTTAATCTGTTTTGCTGTGTTTCCACCAATGTTCTTTTGTGTGTAAAAACTTAGAAATGAAAGCGGCGTAAACCAAATATAATTTTTTTTCATGAATGCGAGGAATTTTTAATGTTACACCCTTCTTTGTGTAAATCACTTAGGGTTTAGTGGATCGTGGAACATATCTCTTTGTATTTGACAACACAATGGGCGGGTTTTCCCTCTCCGTTCCCCCTATCGATCCCATGCCGTTCAAGTGGTAAATTAACAAATAACATCATATTCGCTCGTCGCCAAGGTCAGCGTTTTTCTACCGTGGTGCCGCTGCTCATTGGGATGTCGCAGCACGCCTTTGAGGTGCCGTGATATAAATTTAGTTTTATAACAAATATTCAGATCCACCTGGATTGAGTTAACACCATTATTAAATTAAATTTCTGTAGGAAATACAATTCTAAGGATAATAAAATGTCTCGCTTCCTCGGTCGCTTCGATATCTCGCAACATTTATAAACATAATTTCAGACATTTTCCAAGGAGAGGCGTCCCCCGTCCCCATGAACAGTTGAATAACTGTTTCTACATTTCATTCTTTTCTTTTCTTTCTTATCTTCTTTCTTTCTATTAACGTCAACTAATTTATATATATTACAATTGACATTTTTATGGTTGCCCCCTTTTAACAGCGTCGCGTGTAGTAGGACTACCCTCTTTTATCTGCTATTCCCGTTAAACCCAACATTCCTTTTTAGGACTGAACCACCATGCAAAACCTAAAATTCATTAATCACTTTAGCTATAAAATATATCCCTGTTCTCAAAGAGATAAGCAGCACCCCAAAAGATATTGGTATATGATATTACTATTACTGTTAGTATTTGATATTTGTTGGCAAACCGGATGTACATCAGAGATGATGGCATTTTGAGCAGAGATACATAATACGAACAGCAATAGTCTAACTCACTAGTGTTATTTGATATAGGAAAGTTTCTTAGTAGTTTCTCCTCACTGCCCCAAAACTGGCCCTCCTCCCCCCCCCCACACTTACCTCCTCGCTCGGGCAAACACACACACACACACACGCATGCACAAATGTACTTGCCCAAACTCACGACACACACGCACATGTACACGCACACACACACACACACGCACACGCCACACACACACACATCATCATCACCATCTCAGGGGGTGAGGCAATGCTCTCTTAACCGGGAGGTTCCGGGTTCGAAACCCGGTCGGGGGTGCTAGGGGTCTTATAGGTAGAGCATTAATCCAATGTCAATATCAAATCCCTCGAAGAGGGCTTGAAGCCTTCGGTCCCCCGGTTACTTACTTACAAGCATACACATGCTTTCTTAGGTCACATGTACTTTTTGCTTTCCTCACCGCATGCACATAAGTATTCATTATGTAAGGTTGTATATCACAATTCTGACTAGGCGTTCCAAGTTTGCCCCAGTTAGGATATAATGATCATTTGAATTGTGAACAATAAGGACATTCATATTTCAAGGTGAAATGTTTTTGGGGTTGGGGTATTGTTGCCTTGTATTTCTATTATCCTAACATTCTTTGATCTGACGGAATACGCTGTTTCAAACGATCTTTCGCCCCCAGGCCATCAGAATTCCCCACGTTGACAACAATTCACTTTAATATCGTGAGAAATGTAGCTAGCTAGAGAGTTTCGTCGTGCCGGTTGTTGGTTTTAAACAACAGAGCATGCGCATGAGTCTCACCTCGAAAGCATTCATGTAACTGTCATAAAGTTCACCCACATCCAAAACTGGGATGTAGGTGAACTTCGACTTCTGACAGTTTCGTAAACAAGTTGCCCTTGGCTGGTAAATAGGGACTTTTAGATTTGCACGTTGACAGCTTTGACTGCGACATGTGACGTCATTTTAAGGCACTGCGCATGCGTTACGTCGTCTCAGTCGGCGATCGAGAATGCGTCAACCTTGATTTTCCTAAATCTAGTACATACATACATACATATTGATATTTATATAGCGCCTTGACATGTTCAAGGTACTAGTATGACGCGTGCGCATAAAATATACAGTTCCTCAGGTAGACAAAGGAACATCCCTTTCCTGCTATTATGTAAAAATGTGTAGAACAGGTGTCACATGCATATTCACCTGTTCTACACACTTTTACATAATAGCAGGAAAGGGATGTTCTTTTGTTGAGGGTAGAATGAGGAACTGTATATTTTGTCCTCTTTCTTTGTCCGTGATGTTCATAATGTTACTTCCTGCATGCATGTATATTGTCGAGTGCAATCTAAAAGATTTCTAATTGTAGTCAACATGGGCAGTTAAGTACGTTGACACGCATGATCAGTCGGCGTTCGTAGTGTTCTCGTCCACTCAATCTAAAAGTCCCTAATAAACCAAAGAGCAATACGCATAGGACCGGTGCATAGGAAGGCTCCAATCGGTGTGTGGTTATCATCAACAGAGCGTCAACAAACACAAATATTTTATCTCGTCTTTAGCTAAGAATTTGTCGGTTTGGCGGTGTGACTGGTGTAGTTTGAGTTGGTACGATAACATTTACAAAAGATAAACTTTGTATCACTTTTACACCCGTCAAGTGCCATCACTATGAATATGACGGACAAAGAAAGAGGACAAAATATACAGTTCGTCATTCTACCCTCAACAATTGCTGTGGTAGACAAAGGAATATCCCTTCACTGCTATTATGTAAAAATGTGTAGAACAGGTGAATATGCATGTGGCACATGTTCTACACATTTTTACATAATACTAGTAGTGAAGGGATGTTCCTTTATCTACCACAGTAATTGTTGAGGGTAGAATGAGGAATTGTATATTTTGTCCTCTTTCTTTGTCCGTCATGTTCATAGTGCATGAACTCATTGGCACATTTGTTTCTAAATGTGAACGAGCCAAACAAATTATACTATGAATTTGTTAATATTATACTTTATAATCAACACTCTATATATAAAATAAAGAATTAAGTATGAGGGTGCCTCGCTGCCGCATACATAGATAAAATTAAACCATTATTTGCGGACACCTCGATGCACAAATATGATAATATTAGGGCATTCTCTAGAAATCTCCTGTTTCTTAATGTTGCGAACGGGTAAAGAGGACGAGCATGGTCTAGTTGTAATTTCAATAGAAAATATATAACATCAATTCTGGCACCTCGTTGCTCAAATATGGAGCTAGTCAGGCACTTCAATGCCTCATATCGTCATTTTTGTGAAGGTTGTGAGCAAGCCAGTGAAGCGAGTGTGGAAGAAATACAGTTTCGTACCTATTAAATGCTACTTCCTCATGATATAGTATGTACTCTAGCAGTTTCTGATATTGAGTTTCATGAAATTGACGTTATTCCAAAATAATAACATTTGTTTTATTACTTCCTAAATTCTCTCACAGCACCCCTTTATACCCTTTTCTATTTAGTAAAAAACTTTATTCACATGCACATTAATATATTTTTTAACATTACAAAGGCATTTGTATATGCATCACAGTGGCTCAAACTAAGGCTAGAATTAATTGCGACAAATATTTGTGTTATCTCCTTCCTCCATAACTCTAGAGGTATCTGATTTTTTTTCAAAACAGCGATTTCAAATAATTGAGTTTAAATCTGCACCCCCCCCCCCCCCAAAAAAAAAAAGAGAGAGAAAAAAAGCGAAAATGAGAATCAAATATAAATCCAAAGGATAACGCATTGTTTTTAAATCTCATAAACTGAGACAATAATCAGTCGCGATTGGTGTTTCAAATATCTAACGTGATAACATTTTGGTAGCCAATTTATATGAGTCATATGATTCGTTTTTTCTTGGACGCACTGTATAGAAAACTGTCATTGGTTGCGGGTAATTATAATATAAAGTTTAAACTTCTACCGACCTTAAAAAAGAGATATGTATTTCATTATTTTATTTGTTCGGCCTGATTCCTTTCAAAGCAAAACAGTACATCTCATGATTCAAAAGTTTTTTTCTTCATTTTTTTGTAATCCTTATTGGCGGAATGTCATTTATAATAGGCAGAAGGCATCATTGTTACTTGGGTTTCCCCACATGTATGACCCAGCTCTGCGGGACAATATGTATTTGTATTGTGTTAGACACCCGAAACTTGACAGATTGCCAAGTCCGGATGGGTGAACCCCGGACTCATTTTTTTTCCGAGATAATTATTTTCAGAAACGTTGTTAGCTCAGATGAAAACACAGCAAATCAAATTTTGTTTCAAATTGTATCTCACTCTATCCATAGTAACTACGGAACTGTGTATACTGTTACTTGTCATGTGACAGGCGTTGATACGTCTTTCTGATCGCTAGTAACTCAGATCCTATCCAGTTTTCCAACATATATTCTTTATGGTTTCATTATGGAGTAATACTGTCTATTTCATGTGAAGTAGCCTTAAAACATCATTTTTCTCCGGGGGGGGGGGGGGCTTCACAATGTTTTCGCTATCATAAATTATTACCATAGGTATTATATCTAGGCCAAAACAATGCCGCGCAGATTTTAAAAAGTAGGGTTGTAGACGTTTTCTTTATGTTTGTCTAACTCCCCCGCTTGATGTGTACACGGATGCCAATAATATTTGTTTGTTCTCCAAACAAAAGTGTTGTTCTTTGGGCCAATACTACAAGTACACTAGTACAGTATGGTTTTCATGTTTTTTAGTCCCTCTAAAGAGAAAAGACCTTCCTGATTTACGGGTTCTGACTTACAAAATGATATTATATGCCATTTTGTGTGTCGAAATTTAAGGGAAAGTTGTCCGGCAGTACGTCGCAATGAAATTATAGATTCAGCCAATTTGAAGTTCGCATACGTAAAGTTCTTATAACTTCAAACATTCATGACTTTCTTATTTTTTTCTGCGACTCTGTTCAAGCTTCCACCAGTCTTCTTTTCCCATTCGATTAGACACAAAATGACTAAACTCTCCATTTCCAAAAATGTATGACTCAACAGGGTCTTTTCTTTTCAGAGAATCTGTAATAATATATGCAACCAATCATATATTTCGAGACATGCCCCAAGGGAAAAGACACCTCGAAGAAAAAAAATGAATTCATGACATTTGTGTACTCGACAAATGGGAGATTTGTCCGTGTCTCCACGCCATCGTTGCATAGACGCAAACACTCATAATTTGGTTTGATTTATTCCCAACTTTCTCTATTCTGTTTTTCATACGTTTTCCAGTTTCGGTCAAATAAATTATTACAATGGCTGGATTGCGCTCTTTAACAGAAGTGAGGACGCAGCCCGGTTCCGAGGCCCCTGCTTGTGATCATTGCACACACATGACCATTTTACTGATACAGCAGTAAGGAATGATGAAAACAATTTTTTTTTTCTGAAGTAATCTCAGTGATCCCATATCACTGATTGTCCTTTAAAAGGCGTCTAGATAAATCGAATTTTTAAATGATACGTCTGGTTGGAGCCAGTAGTATACTTCCTCGTACAGTTAATGCTTTTTGCCTCTGAAAGCGTTGGTGTTGTTAGTGTAACAGGCAAATTATACACGTACATGATGACGTTTACATTCAATAAAAAAGTTATTTGCACAAGCAAGAAAACATGATTTGTAAAGGAATCCGAGGTCACAAGGGGTGATTTGAATACATATTCAGCATATTGTGCATTCGCATTGATTAACCATGCCCTGGGGGGCGTTTCACAAAGCCTTGTTCAATGACAAATGACAAAATCAATGATAAATCTTATAACAAAGACTGTCATTTGTCACCGATGACAAGTTTTGTGAAACGGGTTCCAGAAGTCATGTTTTGCACACTAATAATCGCCCACAAGAGCATAATGTATATAGGGGCCGGGATAGAGACATTAAGGGTTCCATGGATTCAGTTTAGCACAGGTTATAGTTCCGGAATGATGGGACCCCCTCCTTCCGGTGGGCAATGCGCCCCAAATGACGCCCTGGTGTGAATCCTTATGTTGTTGCCGTTCTTGTGTTTTGTTTAATTTTTGTTTTTTTTGCATAGGAGAGACCGACAGACAGAGGAAGTAGGGGAGGAGGGGAGGGATGAAGCGAGAGAGAGAGAGAGAGAGAGAGAGGGGGAGAGAGGGGGGGGGGGGGGGAGAGGACAAAGAGAGAGAGAGAGAGAGAGAGATAGAGGGAAAGACAGAGAGAGAGGGGTGAAAGGGATGAAACGGATAGGGGACACAACGAATAAAGGTGACAGGACCCTTTGCTGCACCCCAGTCGCGACCCTGTTTATTTATTTACATTTCATTGATTAAGCAATCTCGTAACAGCCTATACATTTTTCTTTGGTAGAAAGCCTATTCAAACATTTTTGATCCTGAGAGGCATTAGTTTGAGTAGATTTCTAATCAACTTGAATAAGCAACATATTGCTTTGAGGCGATCAATAATAGGAAAGACGAAAGCAGGCTGAATCGACGTCTCATTAAAACTATGTCAGCGATATTGAGCAATCTGATTGGTAGAAAGTCTTTCAACGTCAGCAGTGCGACACGCTAGTCTGTTTTCGCTAGTCGCCATTGTTGTAAACGGTAAGTGTCATAAAAGGCTGGTAAAAATCCGATTTAGAAAGTTTAGTTTCATGTAACATCATTATGAGTTTTAGTTTTAATTTTGATTTACGAGTATATCAACCAATCTTGTGTAGATTTGTCACTGGGATATTGTAATGTTAAGACTATCTAACTGGGTGTTGAAAATCTCAATATTGACTACTGTTATTAAGCCTACCAAAATTAATATCATTGTACATCGTGTCCGCATGCCATAACCACATGCATGTTCATTTTACCCTTATAACATGTGGAAGTCTAATGCATAAGTTGACACGGGTATACTCAACAAATTATATTAACTAAAATACTCGGGTAGTTTGAGTGGCTTGTATGAGAAAAACATGCACATGATGTAGGTCCTTGCATGACATTGATGTAGTCTGCTTCACAAGACCTTTTCACTAAAATATTCATCCCAGCTTAGCCGACGTTTACAACCCTAAAACAAGTCATATCTCCAGCTATCATAGATCGTCGCGGTTTTTGGATTATGAAGGTTCTTTTATTAGTCAGATTAGTTTACATCCCGGCCCCCCCCCCACTCAGTGTTATTTAGGGTACGCATATGCTCGTACCCTCTTTTTGAAAGCACCCCCTATCTGAGGACTGCCAACATTTCCGAATCCCCCTTTCGCGGGCTTTTCGCGGGCTTTTCCTGCCTTGGAGACCCCCCTAAATCAGGAAAAATGCTCAATGTACCCCCCTAAATTCGGAATAATTTCTCAGGAGTCCAAGGAGATGAGAGAAAAAAAGAAAAACACCCCCTTTTTAAAGAAATCTCTGGGTGAAAAGTCAAATACACCCCTTTTTTTACAATTCTCGGGCCGGACTTTGTCGCACGAAAAGTACCCCTTTACCGGACATTTTGGCAACACGCATGCGGTCATTCCAACCTCTGAGTGTGTGGGGGGGGGGGGGGGGCGAGGTTTACATATTTAACATTTTAGAATACTGATTTTAAAAAGGAGCTACCGAAGTAGACTTTATAGACATGACGAGGATGTGTTTTGGGTTTGTGGTCACATGTAAAAATGTTACATAGTATTGTTCCCACAATAATTTTGTGTACAATGTTTACCCTAAAAATGTATAGAAATATTTGTAGTGTTATCGCGTCTGCGTAAATCTAAGAATTCAAATGTTTGACCTATTAAAGTTAGAGAAATTGCGTCTAAACGATGAAATATACTGGATCTTACGAAGCTAGCCTAGTTCAAATGTTTCGTCTGTCGTATATTGATTCTATCGTAGACCACTTCTGACCTTTCCTCCTTGTATCCTAGCTCGAAAAGCTTTGTGAACTGGTCTATGTGACTCACACTTTTTATTGTCAGATGCAACCCCTTTATTGTTCTTCAGTTGTAACTTTATTCAGTAAGCGTTGACTAGCCTACAATTTTCTGGTCATTTTGTTCCGTGGGGTATTTTATAGTTGCTTGGAACTAAATTTTTAGAATTAGCTGTTTGTGTGAAAGGAGGCAGAAGTTCATTAAGTTTAAATTTGAACTTGTAGGAGGGGGGAGACTCATTAGTAAGAGTGTTGTGATATAATTAATGTAGTATGTGAATATAGAATAATTCTTAAATTTTGGGGGCAAGGTAGTGAATAAGTAATTTTGGTATTTAAGGGACAAGAGGCCTTAAATTTAAAGTACTTTGCTGTACTTAACATCATCACTGCACCGCCTCGACAGTAAACAACGCATTGGCATAAGCAAGTCGATCTTTGCACTCTCGCAAGCAAAGCCTCCTGTTCTTCAAAGCGTGAACACATACCACACGAAATTATACTAAATGATTTGGGATAAAACACTCTTTCATAAGATGTGTAATAATTTACTGTTTCAGAGATGATTTTTTTTTTAAATCCGCAAGGGGGGGGGGTGTCCAGATAATTGAAATGAATTGCAAAAAGAATAAAATGGAAACTTGTTATTCCAGATCGTGTAAAACTAATTTTTATACACATTATGGATAACCCAATGTCACACAGAGGGCACCACAGTTAGAAGTCTCAACTTACGGACCAATTGTGTTACAATATACAGTCATAGATGTCGTCATAGTGACACTTTAATTCTAAACAAATGTTTACTCTTGGATGTTCATTGATCTATTTTAACATCATTACAAATGTCAGATTATAGTTCTATAAGTTTTTTAATCGATTCTTCACAATGTTAACATTTTTTCTTAATTGCTCCAACATACTGGCACTGGCCTTGTATGTAGTAAATAAAAAACAAAACTGCTTGTATTTCTATTCCCATGAAATGAGTTAAATATTTCTGTAAATAATATAATTTATCAAGAAACGAAAAGACTCATCCTTTCATCTGATCATTGCTTGTTTATATGCGATTGTCAGAGGATGTGAGGATGTGTGTGTGTGTTTGTTTGTATGTGGGAGTTTTTGAAGAAAGTAAGTTTGAAATTATCACAATTAGTAGAATTGTAGAGTAGGATCTGAGACCTGTTTTTATTTCAGATACAGTATTTAATCAATATATGCCTACTATTTGTATATCTGTTTCGCTGTGGTTCCACTAGTGTTTTATTTCGGTGTACAAACTTAAAAATGACAGCGGCGTAAATAAAATATAATTTTCTTTAAGAATGCGAGGAAATGTTAATGTTACACCCGTCTTTGTTTAATGTCAAAAAGCTTAGTATATCGTGAAAAACCACATCACAAAGAGCGGGTATTCGCTCTCAGTTCCCCCCATCGCTTCCATGCCGTTCGAATGGTAAATTAACAAATTATACAAGCCATTAAAGTATATGAACCCATGCATCATATAAATCGAATTTCCTGGATCATTTTGATGTATATTTTAAATTGGTTCGTGTCATTACCGCTGACAAATAAAGCGGGCCAAGTTCATCTGCTTTACTTTAGCATACCACTACACAAACTACATAGAGGCGGCACTCCGGGGGGCTAATGACGCATCCAGAGGGGAGGGTACAGTGCCCCACTTTTTAAAGTACCCTCAAAGTGACCTCTTCCCCCTTATACACATCCCATTTTTCCTTTTTAATAAGCGCCCCTTGTCAGTATAAATACCCCAAATCTTTTTTTCAATAAGTTTCCTTCTTCTTCTCATGAATGGCCCTTTTCACCTTTGGTAAATTCCCAAATTAGTTCTGATAGGTGTTTCTTCTCCTTTTTGATATGTATCTTTTTTCCTTCTGACATGTATCCCTTTTACATTCCATTTCAGTATCTTGAACCGTGTAAAAAGAGAAACGGACATTCAAATCATCCCTGATAATATAATTACAATCAAGGCAGTAAAGAGGTATAGGCTTTACTAAAATTCCCAATGTCCGGGAACTTAACAAACATAAAGACTTCTTTTTTGCCTTCGTATTTAAAAGAAAGTCTTCATCAAATTAAAAAACCGTGGATATATTATGCCCTTTAAATATTGTCTAGCATAATTCACCGAAGATTTATG
Organism: Strongylocentrotus droebachiensis; assembly: GCA_035222895.1. Classification (NCBI taxonomy): domain Eukaryota; kingdom Metazoa; phylum Echinodermata; class Echinoidea; order Camarodonta; family Strongylocentrotidae; genus Strongylocentrotus; species Strongylocentrotus droebachiensis. The sequence goes on along the minus strand of JAVYIG010003236.1, from coordinate 194,949 downwards.
AAATATTGCTTGTAAACTTCTTCAATTAGCTGTTTTAAATTAACTGTCAGTACAATATTTGTTTACACAAAATGTCCGGACCTATAATGTCTGGGTATACAAAGATTTGAGGGGCACTCGGTTTAAACTGTTGTTCAAGGTGATCTCGGAACTTAATTTTGACCTCATATAAAGCAGGCAATATTTGTTTTGTATTCCGAATCTCCTTGTCTATTCCCCAAAAGATATATATATATATATATATAAGACTATTCTATACGATAATACATAGACATTATTAACATTAATCTACTATTCAGGGCCCGCATGAAGTATTAATACTCAATTGGGTACCCCGTGTAACATAAAAACCGAATTATTTGTTCTTTTGTACACTAACTTGTTTCACCCAGGTCACCCTCATCAGCATCAATGCGGTTCTTTTTTTAAGGGCCCTGCAATTATTATCTACCCAGCTGTTGCTAGGTGCCCATTTACACGTGGCTGGAGAGTGACAAATCTGGATTAATGTCTTTAATTAACTAATGTCCAAATGACGTTAGTGCCGGGCTGGGATACGAACCTTCGACCCTTGGTTTGAGAGTCAAGTTAATGGACCCCTTTACTATATCACCTCTATTATTCCCCATAACCCAGATTACTGTATATGTTTCGATTTTACTTTCGGTTTCGGTTTTAGGTTCATTTTCAAAAAAGATAATCAATATTAACAATTATGACGAAAATTCGATCAAAGAATTATTTGCATATTAATAAAATGCATTTTGCAAATCACTAATCGAAAAAAGAAACTTTTGCTGTTAATTATGTATCATCTTTAACTGACAAAAACTGTTGAAATGGAGGATTCCACTGAGAAGCAGGGCCTGTAGAATGTGGACCCCCAAATAATCATAGTTACATTCATGTTTTAAAAAAAACATATAGATTTTTTAAAAGAACAGAGACAAATAAATACATAAATATGTCAATTGGGGGAGATAATATAATTATAAATGTTTAATTAAAAAAATCATAACAATTTGCATGTCATACATCAGGGGTGAACATGTAAATGGACAACGGAGACTTAATTTGAAGAATTATAAACGTTCTTCTCCATACAATAGAGCAGACCAAACAAGTTATAAGTCTAATGACTAGTGCGAGTTTCACATGTAAATAAGTTTGTTTTGATATACAACTCCTCTGATTTACAACTAGCAATGACATTAATAGAATCTCAGAAGTTTATGTTATAACGAAAAATGGGGAAAAGAATTTATTTGCATACAATGTAACGTGATTAGTTATGAATGTTAATAATAATTAATAGCGAAATAGGCATTAGCGTAACTCTTGAGGAAAATATTTAAAGAGTAAAAGTTAGGAGAAAGAATTACCAGCCTTGTAAAGATTATAGCCAGCATCTGACATTGATTTTTTAAGTAACAAAAAACTATACTAGATAAACTATCACACAAAATGAGACTTAATAAATTGCAATTTAGAAGCTTGCCTATACAATCTCGTGCAAAAGATCGTAGATTTTTCAAAATTAGTTTCAACAAAATTATGGAAATGAACATCTGATCAATGATAACAAATGCACAAGATGGAATTAGAAATTCCCTTGGGATCGAATAATCAATTATGTTAAGGATCTTTAAAGATCTAAATAATAACTTTTGCACCATCAAATCATTGATCCCTATAACATGTTTAAGATCGAATTGCAAATTTATTTATTAAGATTGAAGCATACATTATTTTTAGGATAAAGTATTAATCCTTCAAAGATCTTCTGATTGATTATTTCACGATCCAGTTATTAATTCCTACTTAGCATGCAAAAAGAGGCTACATTTGAGAATATAGGTGAGTTAAGTACATTCAGGAAAATACACTACAATCTTGATGCATATAATTATTCCAAAGTTGATCTCTTCATTGAAACCTGCTGCAGTGTAATATTGGAGCGCCCTGATTTAAACACCATGTTTTAGTGATGAAACTGATACTTTCTACTTTTCCTTTCAATATTTTTTTTAAGAGACTGTGAGTCTATCCAAGTATCCTCTTATATATAGATAATCGTTTTTATTTTCATTTGATATGTTTATTTCTCGCTCTGTGATCTCCTTCCATCCAAATTTTTTCTCTCACTTAAAACAACATAAATATTATAAATCGATGGATTTTTTAAACTCATTTCGTTATTCTCTATGTTCAATCCTTATTTATAACCTGGTTTGCAATTTTTGTTTGTTAAAGTCGTATTTCGTAATTTTCTATATCTATTTATATTTTGATGTGTTGATAAAATGTATATACTTGTTTGTGTCATGAAGGGCCTCAACGAAAACCAGTATTTATTTGCTGATTGGGCTACCGCTCTTTTTAAAGATGTGTAATAAATATATAAATAAAAAAAATAAAAAATGGATACAATATCCAGGTAGAATCAGTGCATTCTAGCAGCAAAGTAAATAAATCATTCATACATCGTTGCCCATAAATTTGATTTTTTATTTATTTTTCCAACCCCTTTTTTAAATGAACCGATTGTGACGATATGATTTATTTATGATAGATAAAGTTTGTTTCTTCTCTTTATTTGTCAAATTGAATTGATCAGTAAACTCTGAGAAGATGTACACATTATCTCCGGAATAGATCATATTGTCACTCATTTCATGAAAAGAGGTAAACAAAACAAAAGTTTTCAATTTTAAAGGCTGAAGTATATGCCCAAAGTAGAGTAATTAAATTCTAGTGTTGACGTAAATGCGACGCAATTGATTATTATGTGGCACCTCGATATCAATAAACCCTAAATACATACACACCAGATCGTAACCCTATTTAAACAACAGTACTAACAATTTACAAACTAAATATTCCCCAATTCAAACTGTAATCTACCGGACAAATGTTTTACTGTGGCTGCTTCACAAACACGGAACCATGTCCCATTTTTGTCAATAACATAATCTGTATTGACTCTTTCCAAATATCCTCATTAACATACTTCCTCCCTCATTAATTTAACGAGATGTACCTATTTGCATAGTGTATGTATTTCATGTTTTTCTTCACATTTTGTATATTTATATTAAGCGCATAGGTACTTCCTGTTTCTAACGCTTCTAAATGATCGACATTTTTATTATCATCCTTATTATTATTACTATTCTAAAGCGCAGCTTGGTTCTTTCAATGACTTTCTAATCCAAATTTAGGCAGAAGTCAAACGTGATATAATTATAAGAAATCCAGAAACATGTACTTTTTTCACAACCTTTTATTTTTAAATATTTCTACGGACCTATAATTAAATGTAACTTTATAAATGTTTAAATCATCTGCAAAATCTGTTGTATATTGTCATTTCCCCCCATTATCTATTATTTATGAACATTTCTTATAATAGTAGTAGTAGTAGTATTTAACTTAATAGACAAGTATGACAGTAGTAGTAATAGTGATAGTAGCATATAAATAACGATGATAATAATGACAAATAATAATCATAATAATAATAATAATCCGCTTTTATATAACGCTTGATACATCAACGATGTCTCTAAGGGTTTTACAGAAATATTACTACCCCGGTCAACAGATTCAGACTTGCCCGCACACAATGTAAAATGTAAAAACAAACGAATTGATTTTAAGATTTTGACATTGGTGTTCTTATGCATGCAAGGATTAGGCCCTGATTACTAACAGCAATTGATAACAGAACATCGCCCGGCAAGAAACCTTCACTCTCAGTCACAGTCCTTGTTAGTTCCTCCCTTAATATCAACAAATTACCATAGTGCGAGATCCTTTCAACTGGGAGCTAAAGAGTAATGGAATAAATTACTTAGTCATCTAAGCAGGTTGATAAAGTAGAAAATTCCAAGAGTCTCTTAAAGACACATTTTTTGGTTTGTTAATTTAGTACAATGTTATGACAAAGCAGTTATTCTTTCTCTTCTCTTCCCTCATGTCTGCCATTATCCTTTCTTTTCTTTTTTCTGAGCGCATAGGGACTTAAAATTATTTTTGTGATATGCGCGATATAAGAAGGGTTTATTATTAGGTGGTCTGTTATCAACAGACCACCTATTGATTTCGTCAGAATTTTCTTTCTTCTTTATTATTTCTTTATTTTTATTTATTTCTTCACATTTTTGTGTGTCGGATAACGTAAGATTGGTTATGTCAATTTCTTTTAATTTTGGCACAGGCATAAGTCATTATCATAAGACGTGACAGAAACATTTTCAAGGTCATTAGAATATCGTGACGTCATCCAGGCGCCATTTTGTGTAATCACATTATCCATCATATCTTCATGATGCGTACTCAAAGTTCATTCATATTCATATCACATATACTTCAGGTCAAGGGTCAACAGGTCATGTCATCAAAGGTCACATAAAGAACATGACGCGCGCGTATGTGCGCGTCAAAATTTAAAATTGCTCAAAATCACTTAACTATTAAACGAGAGTACGAATCAGGTCATTATAAGTATTTCAAAATTTTCCGTCCGTTCATGTCCCCGCGCGCGGTGTGCGCGCTCACAGCGCGCAGAAAAGGTCAAATTCAAAATGTTTGCATGATTTGGATTCCTCTTAACGTAATTGACAATTTACATTAATCTCAGTCACTCTTCATATTTCATAAGGCCGTGAGCGTGCGTCAAAGTTCAAAATCCGCGCGTACTGCTATGGGCAATATAATGCAAATTTGATCAAAAACATGCCATTTTAAAAATCGAAATAGCTCTTCAGATAGTCCGTCGACCCCCAATGTTTATATCATGGTTGGAAAGAGCATGAGTTGGAGATATGATTTCATACCACCCTGACTCGTACAAAGTGAAACAAAATCTTTATATTTGCATCTAAACCAAAGAAAATGTATTTCGTTGATGACGTCATTTTTGTCTTTGTTTAATTGAGATTATCTCACTTATCGGTGATCAATCTTCTCCCAGATTTTGATATGTTGTAGCTGAGATAATTCTCTATCAGAAATATGTTATTTATTTTTCATTTAGATGACGTCATCATAGTGAAATATTCGATTAAAGGCGACAATGCATAATTTGTCATATTTGCGTGTTATGTCTATGGGAGGTCACTTTTTTTCAAAACATGAATCTGCATGACATTGTGTTTTGACCAGTATCTCGGTTTTTATTCAACAGTTTTATCCCAAATTTTAGTATGTTGTCGCTGAGACTATATGTTATCTAGATCATTCCTCATTTTTTCGATAAGATGTCAGAATCACGCTCATGATTATGATCATCATCATTATCATAATGATGATAATCATCCTCATCAACATCATCATGGTCATGATCATCATAATCATTACCATCCAGATCATCATCATCATAATCATCAATGTTTACATGTTTATATAAATTCTCCCTTTTTCAATATAGTAAATATTATAATCTATTATAAGACTTGAAGACAGACCACCTTAATCGTCTTCGTGACGAATTAAATTTCTAGTTATTATTATTAATGTACGCACATCCTCCGCCCCATGGGGATGATTCTAGCCAGGTACGATCTTACAGATGATCACAATGCTGAATAAACTATATTAACTTTCGCATCCTACCGGGTACCCATTTAACACCTGGGTGGATAGTGGCAAATGTAGATAAACGTCTTGCCAAATGACGTTAGTTTCGGGGAATTTGAACCCCATACCTTGTGATCTGCAGTCGGGCGGCTTATCCACTAGACCACATCATCTTCATCATCATCATTACCATTATCATTAATATTTTGTTGCTTACCTATTACCCCACTTAAAAGAGGATGCTTCCGACAAAATTCTTCTCACGTCCGAAACCTTCCTCACATGCACTGGTGATGCAAGTTTAACAGGTATCCAAAAAGAAAACGATTCAAAATCCAAAGTCGGAAGATCAAGCGTGGTACCGCTAGATCCTGGTATAGCCCAAACCTTAAATGGGCTTCTGAATTTCAGTGCTAGCTCCAACCCTAATTTTGTATTGCGCTGAAGTTTGGAGAGTGTGCCATAATTGGTGTTAACCCCTCCCCTTTTGCATGTGCCTGGGTAAAAGGGGGCGGGTAGGGTGGTCCTAACCAGTCACCGACATTGCTCGCGTGAACATACACAGAAGCACACACAAACACACACATACACACGCACGCACACACGCACAACCGTCCTTGCCCGAGCTAACAAGACAACCACGTACCTCCGCACACACACACACACGCACACCCTCACCATCTCAGGAGGTAAGGCAATGTTCTCTTAACCGGGAGGGTTCAGGTTCGAAACCCAGTCGAGGTGCTAGGGGCCTTATAGTTAGGGCGTTAATCCAATGTCAAAATCAAGATCCTCGAAGAGGACTTGAAGCCTTTGGTCCCCCCGGTGGGTTACTAATAAGCATACACATGCTTTCTTAGGAGTCAGGTAAAACAAAGCAACAACATAACCAACACCCACATACATAAATATTCATTGCCTAATTCCTTATGTGCTTAATACTATAGGGGGGCTTGCCAAATCGCTGATGACGTATTTTTGCTTTCCTCGCCGCATACACATCGGTATTCATGAGGTTCTATTGTATCTCACAATTCTGACTAGGCGTTCCCAGTTTGCCCCAGTTTATCTGAGTAGATAATAATCGTTTTAATTTTGAAGAATTACGTCATTCATATTTCAAGCTGACAAGGTTTAGGGGTGTGGGGTATTGTTTCCTTGTATCAACATTATCCGAACATTCTTTTGATTTGAAAAAACCCAGATTCAAATGAACTTTTGCCCCAAGGCCATAATGTCTCGTTCATACGACAATCTACTTTAATGTCTGGAGCGATAAAGGGCTAGCCAACGCGATTCTAGATAAAGACTCCGCTCTTAGTCTCCCCCCTAAAAGCATTCCTTGAGATTTGTCTGGGCATTGAGGTGCTACATGTATCATGTATTTTAGAAAGAAATTACATGTTACTCGTGGTCGAGTGGTTTAAGGCGCTTGACTGGGGATGCGAAGGTCGAGGGTTCGAATCCCGACACGGCACTAATATCCTTTGGCAAGATATTAACCTGTACTTGCTACTTTCCACCCAGGTGTTAAATGGGTACCCGGTAGGATGCGACCGTCATTGTTGGTCAAAGAGTTTTTGAGCGTCATGTAACGCCTGGCTGGAATGCTCCCCAAGGGAGCGGAGATTGTGCACACAGTGTGTGCGGGCAAGCACTGGATCCAATGACCGGGGTAATAGTATATTTCTAAAGCGCTTAGAGACATTTGTATTAAGCGCTATATAAAAGCTAAACATTATTATTATTGTAATTTTCTACACACACCAATGATATGTTGCTGTTATCCGTTTTTTCTTGTAAAATTCGTTGTTAAGAAAGGTACGTTGTCCCATTTGCAGGCCAAAAAATGGAAAAATTAAAAATGTTGAAGAGTACTTATATAGAACTTCCTTCAAAACGAAAGGGTTAATTTGAAATGGCTTTTGTGGGAAAAACGACCATTAGTTGTCGAATCAACATTGATTGCAATCACCTAAGTAATAGTCTGATTTTCGAAACCTTGTCCCGAATGGTCGTACGTTATGCGCTGCACAACGATTCAATCAGTTTAGTTATGGCCATTACACGTAGTGGTTTATTAATATAGACAAATGCTCATATACCTGTTATAGCTCATGTTATGTATGTTATTACCAAAGAAAAACAAAAGTCAGTCAGTCACTCAATAGTGTCTGACAGGGAAGTCTAGAAGGTAAACGGGTTTCCTTGCATGGTGATAATTCTAGGAAACTGCTATATTCGTTTAAACTTCGCAGATAGGACATACATGACATATTCGTAATTCGTGCAAAGTTCTTACAGAATTTGAGTATCTTTATAACATTATTTGTCTATGAAATACAGAATACAGCAGCACATTTGCTTAATGGGCTGAGGAAGCATGATCACACTGTCCTGGCTGAGCTACATTGGCTTCCTATCAAGAGCAGAATTGAATTCAAGGTCCTGCTGCTCACATTTAAGGCATCGAGCGGCGTCATCTTCGCCCTGGACTTCGCTCATCTGGCCTTACTCTCCAGATGCCCATTACTCATCTCAAGAGATACGGAGACCGGGCATTTTCCACTATTGCTCCTCGCCTGTGGAAATCCCTCCCATCATCTATTCGCGAAATTGACAACCTGGAACACTTCAAAGCTTCACTCAAAACTCACATCTTCCTTCAGACATTTAAATGCTAATTTTATTGGAGGAGCTCGCGCCTCTGAATGTTTTTTTGAACAGATATATGGCGCCATACAAATGCTGTTCATCATCATCATCGTCTCTGATTTTACGAAAAGAAATTCGTGTACAAAACCTATGGCCGTCCCAAAACCCACTGCGGTTACTACTGCTTTAATCGATCTAGCGAAGCGAGCGAGAAAGAAATACATTTAATTATCTATTAGAGGTACGTAGTGCCATTTGCAAGCCAAACAAATGAAAAGGTAAGATTCTAACGGCATTTGAACTAATTTAGAATTTCCCTCAAAACGAAAGGGCTTAAAGATGGCTTTTAGTGGGAAAATATCGACAATTAGTTGTCGAATCGACTTAAGGGATTGCAATAATATATCTGAATTTCAGACCCTTTTACCGAATGGTCGTTTGTTTTATGCTACACAAATTTTCAATCAGTTTAATTTTGGCCATTAAAAGTGGTGGGTTATTGATGTAGACAAATGCTCATGTACCTGTTATTGCTCATTGGTGGTTGTTATTACCAAAGAAAAATAAATAAACGGGTTTCCTTGTATAATTTGAATACCAGGACATTGCTAGTGTTTAAGTTTCACAGTTAGGACATACATGACATAGTCATAATTCCTGCAAAGTTCTACATAATTTGATGTTGGCTGCAAAAGGGACATAGTATATTTAAATGCTAGTTCCTCATTAAATAGTACACCCACAACAAAAAGTGAGTCACCCTTACTCAAATTGATGAGTCACTGGTTTGTCCGTACAGCGACACACTTGAAGGATCAGGTGAGTCACTATGACTCGATACAAATGAGTCTTAAAGACTCACTTGAAGTGAGTCTTAGATAAATAAGACTCATTTGTATCGAGTCATAGTGACTCACATGATCCTTCAAGTGTTTCGCTGTACGGACAAACCAGTGACTCATCAATTTGAGTAAGGGTGACTCACTTTTTGTTGTGGGTGCATCATGACATAGACCCCCCTACTCCCTAGGCCTATCACACACATACCATACCATGCCAGAGTCACTGTCCACATTTGCAATGGAAAATATATCCTAAAATATCACATTTTAGCGATGTAATCGGTGGTCCCGCTACCCGAATCTGAAAAATCTACTTTGTACGCACTAAATTAAGCCTTAACTTGAGATTTATTTGTCACCCATACTGTCACGAAACAATCTTGAATTAATTCGTTTTACATCAAATAACAAGGATCTAGGAGTTTCGTTGTATAAAACAATGATGCAAGATCATGCATGTTTTCATTCGACACGGCTTCGTGCGATACAGTAGACACTATGAACATGACAGACAATGAAAGCAGACAAAATATACAGTTCCTCAGGTAGACAAAGGGACATCCCTTCACTGCTATTATGTAAAAATGTGTAGAACAGGTGTCACATGCATATTCACCTGTTCTACACATTTTTACATAATAGCAGTGAAGGGATGTTCCTTTGTTTTCCTGAGGAACTGTATATTTTGTCCGCTTTCATTGTCTGTCATGTTCATAGTGAGAATCTATAGTTAAGTTACAAACAGCCTCATCAACTCGAGTGCGGATATCGTAAAATGAACGCATGCATCATTTGTATAATAATCAGAAGATTCAGCCCACGAATCCAGTCATAAAAATCATCGTTTAAAACCATATGAATAATTATGCGTACCAATTTTTCACTAGCTGCAGTCAAAACTCTTCTGAATCCAAGATATAAGATGGCGACGTCGCGTCGTCGATCGGAAATTCAAATATGGCTCGAGAATACGCATTTTGGATGACGTCACGAAAGCATGCGCGCGCATGCATACAGCCTCACTTTCAAGTTGACTCACTTTTTTCTTCTAAAATGCTCTTATGTCGATCTTGACTCATTTTTTACGACCATGTGAGTCAGTCGAAGCATTTTGCAAATGCGTCAGCTCATTATTGACACACTGGTGAAATATAAATGAGTCAATAGAGACTCATTGGTTGTTACTAATGAGTCAATTTACACCTGACTCACGAAAATTATGCTTAAATGTGTCAAATGACTCACTTTTTGTTGTGGGTGTATGTACTAATATTTGGGTATCATGAAGTCGACGATATTCCAAAATGATGACATTAAAGAAAAATCCTTCAATTCTCCCACTGCACACCTAAAGATATCTTGTGACACACTAGTTGAAAAATGTTGCTCTTTGGCGATGCATGCACATGTATTTGCACAAGGACAATTAATGTCAGTAACCCGCATCCGCCAGCCTACCACGGTTCAAGGCAAGTTTAATTGTGCAATGATACATAACATGCAAACTGTAAGAGAACATACTTTCCGTACTATCATGTCTGTAACCTTACCTGTATTAGTATTTGTATTTATTAAAATAATTGTATTCACATGGTAAATAAACATTTTGTTTTACAATTTCAATTCAATTCAAAGTTTATTCAGCACTCTTCATAAAAACATTTAAAACATATAAATAGAGAATGGAATGATAAAAAACAAGATAGTGATAACAAATAACAATGGCAATTTATGAGAGCATTTGGGATAGGCAGAAAGGAGGGATTCCTTTTATGAAAGCCTACCCCTAAAACACACACATGCAGGAAGAAAGAAGAACAAAAGGAACAAAACAAAAAAACAAAACATACTAAAACATACTTTCATGTACAATCAGTAAACAAAATGTAAACAAAATTCTCAAACTCGCCCATGCTCTTAATAATGATTATTATACTTATCAAACAGGAATTGTTTAACTTAAATTTTAAAAAGATTGAGAGTTTTGCATTTTATAATTTCCTGAGATATATTATTCCATATTAATAGTCCTTTATTCATACAAGTCCTTTTTTCATACAAGTCATTATAATCTTTGGGAGGTGATAATTTAGGGCATTTCTAGTATTAAAAATACATAGGCATGATGTGATGCATTTGTACATGCACCATAGCGGTTAAAACTAAGGTTAGATTCAATTGCGACAGAGATTTGTGTTATCTCGTTCTTCTATGTCTCTAGATGTATCTGAATTTCATTTCAAAACAGAGATATCAATTTTTGTTTAAATCTCCCCCCCCCCAAAAAAAGGAAAACGATAAAGAAAACAAGGAGGAGATAATGAGAATCGAATATAAACCCAAGGGATAACACAAAGTTTGTGAAGCAAATTTAAGCCCCCAAATGAAATCTAATAAACTGAAATAATACTCAGTCGTGATTTGTGTTCAAACTATCTAACGTGACAAAAATGTTGGCAGAAAATTAATGAAAACTCATATGATCCTTTCTTAGGTTTTAACTTTGTCAAGCGAGTCGTAACGCCCGGATGAGATCTTTGGAGCGTTCTAACAGCAAAGAGACGTGAAACAATAAAGGCCAAGCCCGAGTTACTTTCAAATATATTCTATTTTTATTCTCTATTTGGAAATGCTGTTCTGATGAAGCTTCAAATCGATCTTCCCAAATAATTTCTTTTACTTAATTTGATTTTAAGTTTGAATTTATTTGGAATTCTCCCAACCATTTTGAATTTTCCCAACCGTTTTTTCTATGAAAAAAAAAGACATAAGACAGGCTTTTTAAAGTCTGTCAACACTCAAATGTCTGGAATGGTATATATAGAGCCAATTCATTGCTTTTTGACGACTTACATTCACATAAAAATGTAATTAAATTGTAATAATGTAGTTGGGAGAATTAAGGAATCGATCAGATCAATTTTCCCGATTTGTTATCGTTGATAAAGATTTTTTTTATTCAAACTTTCAGATTATCTTTGATTGTACATCTAGCATCGAAATCACTACGCTAGAACCATTTTCTCCCATCTGAACAATGTTACCAAGTAAATTAATTAAAAATAAATAGAAAATATCGATGAAATGCATTGAATATAAACAGTAACATTTAAATAAATGCTATAAAGCCTATCTGCACTAGTTTGGCCAGGAGGGATTACACACTAAGAAATAGGGGTACATTTGGGGTGCAGATTACGCGTAGTTGGCCGAGGGTACTAATCTGCTCCATATAGGGCGCACTCAGTGCATTCAACGTAAAATGTGAACCCTGAGGGGTGCAAGAATTTGGAGGGTGCAGAATGTGCACCCCACTAGTCTTTATCAAAGCATTATGAAATTATACTGTAGTTTGAAGATTGATCTGTTCTCAAGTCTGTGTATATATTTCAAGAACAACATAACACAACAATAAACAATTATACCCTTTTTATGCATCGTTATTATTATTCCATGAAAAATCATGGACTATAAGTTTTATGAAACAAGTTTAAGTCAGTCGATCTTTTGCAGAGACTTTTAATTCCGTTCAACTGCCGAGTTTAATAAGCGAGTTCGTAGTTAGATTCTGCGCATGCGCGAAAAATCCTCCGTGAACTTTCCGCTGGATCAATTGGGATAAATATTGGTCGGTGCTGTGCTTACACACAACAGTGAATGGGGAATGTTAGCATTTATCACGTTCTAGATACGATTTGTTTACATCATGACATCATTCCTTTTCCACAAATCATCTTGAGCAGGTAACTGGATATATTTTCCTTCTTTTCTAGCTTTTGTTTTGTACGTGGTCAGCAAATGATTTAGTATTTTTCTTCTTTGCAATCGGCAGTTGCCTCCACAGAGGCGAAAGTATGCCGTGTCCCGACTGTTGCCCCATACATTATATTTTGTGTAAGCCGTCTGCTTCGTTAAAAAGGGTCGTGATTCTGACTTTAAAATCTAATAACCGGTGTTAAGAATAACTCATATGAAGGCTCTTCCCTGCTAGTTCAGCCTGTATATCACTTAAAATAATTGTGGCCTACATGATCTAAACTTACCTGCTTAGAAGCTACGCATATTTTGTTTGTTATTTTGCCTGATCATGTTGATTGAACTGAAGTGAAGAAAAAGAGTGACTAAATTCAGACTAGATCTAGATCTCTAGTCTATGTAATCGAAACAAAAGACACTGAGACCGATTTGAATTTAAAAAAGGTATACAAACCGTATAACAAGGACTGGACTTCTAGTTATGCCTATCCATTGACTAAAATAAGTAGTTTCACTTCACTTCCTGTTAAAATTCTTTCAATCAATGACAATGAATGCTGCCACTGTGCCAGCTGTAAATTCACCTTCACTGTCCTGGTTGCCCAGTGACATCATAAGCAGTGCTGATGTCCTCTTGACAATGCCAATGGGCTGTTTATTCCATTACAGCTAGCATGTGTTATAGGGAACAAGGCAGATTTATTTGGTAAATTTGTATGATCATTGAGATTTTAACCTTAATTAAGGCAATAATTTAATGTTCTTCCTTTCTTGGGCCCTGGGGGGGGGGGGGGGGGGGGGAGGGGGGGGGGGATTGAGACTATCAGCTGTGATTTTGTTTGTTCAAGAAAGAAGAAATATTTTCCTGCCCAAAAAGAAACCATTATAATTTGTGTTAACATGAAATATTTTTTTCTCTTTTTACAATCAGACTATCATCATGGGAAGAATCTGTGCTGTTATTGGGTGCTCGAACAGTACATTCAAGCTTGATAAATGGTATTCACAATTGTGTGACAGACATGGCTTGAAATATGGGGCCTGCGTATGCACAACATCTTTTGTACCATTCCCTTTTCCTTTGCAAAATAAAGATTCAGACGGCCGTCGACGATGGATAAAGGCGATAAATCGAAAACGTCCAAATGGCAAAAACTGGGAACCAACGTATGAAGATAGGGTTTGCTCATATCACTTTCGAGATGGACAACCTAGTGCAGCGTGGCCAGACCCAACAATGAATCTGGGATACAGCTCAGCACACCAGTCTTCACATAAATATCCTCGTCTGCCTCCAAGAGAAAGACCTCAGTGCCCAGAAAAGAAGAAATGAACAAGTAAACGGAAGAGAAAGAAAGTCGACTTGACAGGAGATCCTGACTCACATGAAACCTCTACGGCTGAGGAGCACCTAGAATTTAGTGAGACAGCTTCAAGTAAAGAAAAGAGGAAATCAACATGTAAACGGTAGAGAAAGGATGTCGACTTGACAGGAGATCCTGACTTTCATGGATCCTCTACTCTTGATGAGCACCAAGAAATTGATGAGACAGCTTCAAGTAATAAGGAGAAAAGATCTGATCATATTGTTGGTGCACATCTCACTGATCACAATTATGGGCTACATTGTGATAAAAGATTCTGTACCTGCCTTGGATGTGTTGCAAAGCAAAAACAAATTGAAGATCTACAACAGAGGAATAGTCATTTACAGGCAAAGCTGAAAGTTACAAAGAAACAGCATGGTAAGAAAGGTGATTTTGATATGACTACTGTTGTCACGAGAACTGATAAAACTGTCAGATTGTACACTGGATTTGAATCCAAAAAGCCACGAGTAATATGTCCTTTCCTTTTATTCGTCTCATGATAGGGACATACTGTTTCTGGTGATTTGTTCAACTATTTGATTGGAGCCCAGGAGCCCTATGTCTATATTAATTAAGAGAAGCAAACATAGGCTGTGCAGGAATACAGTAACTGTGCTAGTCAAATGCACGGGTATGAACTGGTTAGTGTTTATTTCTGTCTTGAGGCTAGCTTAACTTGATACATTTATTAGAATATCATATATTGAATGTACCTCTTTATATCTTGTATCAGGGATGAACATTTATGAAATAAATAAAACATGGACATGTGAAATTGACTAACTACATGTATGTATGTCGGGTTCCAAAGTATTACAAATTTACTGTTTTTCTAGACACATTTACAGGTGTATTTTCTTGGGCTATAGGAATACTTTTTTGTTGTTGAATAATTGAAGTGTGCTATTTACCAAAGTATTGTATGTTTTGTGTGTGCTTATATTTTTATCAAGACAGAAAATAGGATTTTTGTATCCTTATGCAATAATAAAGCAGCTAACTACATATGATATGCAGCTCAAAGAGATATCTTGATCATGAGAAAGTTACATTTCTCATCTTATATTTCTGTTGTAAATAGTGACAGAGAGAGGTTTTCTTCTCCAAGCCGAAATCAGATTTCCGCATGTAGAACACGTGATCGGACTTACAATCGATTGTATCTCTTTCTGCAACGGGGCCCAGAAGTGATTACTGTTCTTTCACTACTATAAGTTCCAATCGATGTGCATTCTAGTATTCTTGTATGTCCTGTAGAGTAGTATTAATTTAGTTTTTGTACAATATATTTGCTGTCCCCAAATTATTTGGTGGAATTGATAGAATAAATGAAGATAACAGTTTCAGTATTCATCTTCATTTATAAGAATAAATTGGTGTTGATTCCCTGACTAAAGCTGTTAAAGTTTGTTCTCTTGCCTTTACTTCATGCAAGAAAAGCATACTGTATTCAAAGGTGTAATTGTAGATTTCACCTTTTTTGTACCTCAAATTAGAATGTTGATGTTTGCCAACAGCCCAACATGGTATATTACACGCACATTGTATTACTTCTTTATATTACTTGTTACTTTTGTCTAGATATTGCAGAAGGTAAACCGCATATATATGGCAATAGCATCATATGTGGTTATTTTCTCTTAGCCACTATGCATAGTGGAAACTGAAATTGGTCATTCATGTTGTCAATAAAATGTGATTTTGATATGAAAACAAATTGTTTGATATTATGCTTTTATTGGTTATAATGTGATGAAAAGAGTGCATGTGCACCCTGCATTGTGCAATTCTACACCATATAAAGGTTGCAAATATGAACCCCTAAATGTGCTTGCTTGCATCCCAAGGGGTGTATGTATGCACCCTTCAGGGAACAATTGTGGACCCCAAACCCCTGCACCCTATATGGGACAAGTCTGCACCCCAAACTGGGGTGCAAACGAGCACCCTTAGGGGTGCAGACCGCTGCTACAATAGCAGCCACCTATAGGGTGCAAGTCTGCACCCCAAATAGGGGTGCAATTTTGCACCCCAATTGGGGGTGCAAAATTGCACCCTATAGGTGGCTGCTATTGTAGCAGCGGTCTGCACCCCTAAGGGTGCTCGTTTGCACCTCTAAGGGTACTCTTTTTGCACCTCTAAGGGTGCAAGTCTGCACCCCAAATAAGGGTGCAATTTTGCACCCCGATTGGGGGTGCAAAATTGCACCCTATAGGTGGCCGCTATTGTAGCAGCGGTCTGCACCCTATAGGGTGCAAATTTGTACCATTATTTTTTAGTGTGTAGAATTCCCTGCTGGGTCAATGGCAGGTGGTTATCTCATCAAATCAGCTCACAATTAACAGAAGAAAGAGAGGATCATGGGGGACCACATGGTCACCGATTAGGCATTGTTTGCTATATGGAGGGCGCAAGTAGTTATAAGTAGCAGTGGAGCTTTAAAGAACCCAACTGCCCGAGTGTAAACACATGGAAAGGTAAATGGATAACGATTTTATTTAAACAAAATATATATACACTGTTGGTCATAATGGTGGAATAATTATTCTTACCCCAGTTTAGGGAAGGATTACAAAAAATGATTTATTTCTAATAGATCTAGATAATGGCATACATCCTCAGATTTTATTGAATATTAATTTGCGAGTGTTTGTTTTGCGTGACTGCTAAATCATATGTGTGCTACTACGCTAATCAGCTAAGGGACCTACGTTCTTAAGTCATAACTGACAGTAATGAGGATTAATGCCTCACAAAAGGGCACTAATATAGCTGATCGACACGATTTTTATCCTGGGGCGTCACAGTAATGGGGCCATTGCTTAGCCCCTGAATCATGACTGTACGCAGTGGTTGCTAGGGTACGCGGCCGCCCCCACAAATCCCCCAAAACGAAGAAAATGCAATCAATTGTCAAAAAATCACTGCATTTCCCCCCGGCCCCCAACAGGAAAAATTCCTCTGTGTGGCCATGCCATGAACCATAATGCATGGCCCTTTTTCTAAAGCATTCGATGTCCTAGATATACAATTTCTTAACTCATGTCTAGAAAAGTTTAACTTTGGTGAGTCATTTCGTCAATGGATCTCTGCCCTATATACAAATATTTCAAGTTCGGTATTGGTTAATCGTTGGATTTCCAAAAGTTGTGATGTTGAAAGAGGCATACGACAAGGATGTCCATTGTCAGCACTGCTGTTTATCTTAGCTGCCGAGCTCATGGCAAACAAAGTGAGAAAAAATAATATTATTCAACCAATAGAAATGGTCGGGTATGACCTTAAACTAAAGTTGTTCCAATATGCAGACGATACATTATTTTTTGTTCCGGATGAAACTTCATTAAATGGAATTTTACATGAACTGAATCAGTTTGGCGAAGTAGCAGGTCCAAGAATAAATAAAGAAAAGACAGCCATGATATGGCTAGGAGACACTGATAGAAGTTGGAATTTAGAGAATCATGATCTGAAATGGTCCCACAAGCCTATAAGATACTTAGGTCACTACATATATTTTAATAATAATGAAGCTCTAAAGATGGACTGGGAGCAGAAGTTGATAAAATTGAGGAAAATTCTTGATAGCTGGACAAAAAGAAGCTTAACCATTTTTGGAAGAGTCACGGTACTGAAAAGTCTAGCACTTAGCCGAGTTACTCACTTGATCATGGTTGATTCCATCCTTCCAAACTTTTTGAAGTTGATAGAAGGCATTATATTCAAATTTATTTGGAGTGGGAAAACAGAAAAAAATCAAAAGGGTTTCTCTTATGGAAGACTACAGTAAAGGTGGTATAAAAATACTTGACATACAGAGGCAATTGTTCAGCTTCCGACTGAAATGGTTAGGTAGATTTTTCAATAAGAGTAATGGAGCGTGGAAAACATTTTTTTCTTCCTGGTTCAACTTATTGGGAGGCATCAAGATACTGCTGAACTGCTCTTATAATATAACCACACTTAATGATATTCTAGTTCAAAAGAAAATTCCGTCATTTTACGTAGAAATCTTAAAGGCATGGGAAATGATTAGATACTGCACTACAGTGAAAGATGTTTGTATATTTATACATGAACCAGTTAAAGTTTCAGATCAGATTATTTGGCACAATACACATGTGGTGTATGATAGTCAGTCGCTCTTTTATAAAGGCTGGTACGACAGTGGTCTAGTATTTTTAGGAGACCTTTTTACGAGAGATGGCTTTCGGTCAACAGAATATATTAAATCGCAGGTGCATTCCAAACGAAAATACAATGCAATGTTTGACTATGCAAGACTTAAACGAGCGATACCTCCTGTATGGGTCAATAGTTTAAAAGAAGAATTTATGCATGATTATACTAGACAAGAAAATGAAAACAATGTTCCATATCTGTTGGTGGCAAATAAGGTAAAACATGTTACTGATATAAGTAGCAATCGTTTCTATAAACTCATTCCTTCGAGAACTGTATTAACTAACACATGTTGCCTTTATTGGGAAAAAAAACTTAATGTAAATATTGATTGGTCTACGGTATTCAAGCGTAATCTTGCTCAAATTAGAGAAAGCAAATTACGAGAGTTTTATTTGAAATTACTGTATAATCTATTGCCAGTAAGAAGTAATCTTTTCAAATGGGGAATATCCAATGACGATGTATGCCCAACATGTAATATAAAAGAGGATATGAATCACGCATTTATAGAATGCAAACTAATTGAGCCCTTCATTAAAAATATCAAAGAAATATTAAGAGATATATACAAAGTAAGGATACTGACGCTCAATATCCAACACCTACTCAAAATAGATTGTGAAAGTCATTGTATTTTATTCTTTACAATAGCATTTTGGACCATTTATGAATTGATTGTTAAACGAAATATAACTGGGATAGACAAGAGAAAAGTTGCTTCTAAACAAAATCTCCATAGAGAAATTATAAAAAGAGTGGAAAGTAAATCAAACTTAAAGATGACCAGATAGCTTTTACCAAAAGAACCGTTGGGTGTTATTTAAGAAAAGAAAAGAAAAAAGAAAAAAGAAAAAAGAAAAAAGAAAAAAGAAAAAAAAGAGAGGGATTCAAAACTATCAGTATAATTTGTATGTTAATTATGATTCAATTGCTTTGCAAAGCAAAACTTAATTTCAATTCTTTGTTATGACAATAATAATATTTTTGCGATTATGTAAATTTGATTTGTAGTATTGTATCTTTGAATGTAACCATGTATATATAATCAATAAATCCTCTGATGAGGCAAAGAAAAAAAAAATTGTTATATCAACATTTTGTTTACATTTTTTGGTCTTGGACACTGCGAGGAAAAGCTGTCATTGGTTGGGGTAATTATGATATGAAGTGTCAGCTTCTACCATGCTGGTACCGACCTTAAAAAAAGGGATATGTATTTCCTAAATGTATTTGTTCGGTATGATTCCTTTTAAAGCAAAACAATATATCATGATTCAAAAGCTTTTTTTCTTTTCTTTTGTTGGTCCAGAAAGCATCATTGCTACTTGGGTTTCCCCATTATGTATGGCCCAGCTCAGAGGGACAATATGCATGTTTATTGTGTAAGACACCCCAAGATTGCCAAGCCCAGATCGGGAAATCCCGGGCTCGTTTTTTGTTGGGATTGGCTTCCTTTTAAACTGAGTAGTCTGCTAAAAAGGGTGAAATTTTGTTTAATTCCTCCACTTTGATACGAAATACAACATAATTCACGCTTATGTAGTACATACAGCATATATTTTAACTTCATTAAAACTTCACTTTCTATGTAAATATAAATCTTTTGATTTTTTTATTGACAAGACTATTGTTTTAAAAACAAATTTATCTACATGTTACACTGGTAAAACAAAGTTTCATTCCTGAATTTGTTATTATATACTAAATTGTATTCCTGTTTTTTTTATAAACATTAATTGTAGCAAGTTATTTTACTGTTAACCATAATTCCTTCTTCTTTCTTTCTTTCTTTCTTTCTTTCTTGTGTTTTCTCCTCCTTTTAATTTGTCTTCTTTCTTTCTGTCCTTCTTCTTTTTATTTCTTTTATCACATCAATTCAATTACTGAATGTCAAATCGTGTTTTTCGTTGCCTTTTCACATTGTGCCATTTGCATGAATTTTATATGTTGCAGTTGTATTTATAAATTCAAGATGAGTCAGCTTTTAGCTTTGACTTGGAATTTTATATCAATAAACCTCGGCGATTCAATTCAATTAAAAAAAAAAAACAATTTGTCACTATCATAAGGCGCTGCAGAGCATTAATGAGGTGGGGTGAGGGTTTGGGCATTCAAACGAGCATTCAGGTATTTACCGTTAAAGGGAACTCCAATCTTAATAGTAAACTACTCTAAAAGGAAACAGAAATAACCAGATAATCAGATTGGTGACGGTTGACAAAATGTTATGATATTTGAAAGTTGTAATCCCAATACGTATAGGCACTTCACTTCCCATTTGTTCCAACACAAAATGACTAAACTTCAAAAATGTATGACTCAGGAGGGTCTTTTCTTGTTAGGGAACCTCTTTATCAATATATGCAACCCACCATATATTTTGAGACATGCCCCAAGGGAGAAGATTCTTCGAAGAAAAACAAAAGTTCATGACATTTTTGTTATCGACCAATAACAGAGTTGTCCGTGTCTCTACGTCACAATCCAGTGACAAAATTAGTAATTTGCGATTCGCATAGGTTAAAACAGTCATAATATGGTCCAATTTATTTCAAACTTTATCCATTCTGTTTTTTCATATATTTCTTCAAGTTTCATACATATACAACTATTACAAGGGTTGGATTACACTCTTAAACAGAAGTGAGGACGCAGCCCGTTTCCGAGGCCCCTGCTTGTGCATTGCACACACATGACCATATATATACTGATACAGCAGAAAGGAATGATAAAAACAAACTTATTTCTGAATTAATTTGTTCTTATCTAACCCCCTATCAGTGAATGCTCTTCATAAGGCGGCACGATGAATTGGATTTCAAACAATTATACCCCATTCACAGTGGTTTTGAAATTTGTAGCGGCGTTGTAGCGGAGCGGCGACACCGCCATAACACCGCTACAAATGCATTCACAGTAGAAAAGTTATCCCGCTGCAGCAGCGGGATAAATATCATGTACCCATTCACGCTGCAGCGGGTGATTTTTATTACCTCCGTAACAAACACGTGTATGCATGGCTCATGACCCGCGAGTGACCCCGATATGACCGGAAATACTTCAGCGCGGGGTATTCGATTGCTTGAAATTGCGCGCGCTAGCTGTACTTTAGTTGCTTTTTGTATCCTCGATCATATTACTTTTTAAAAAACTAGCATTTTTATTGCTTCCAGTCAGAATTATTTAATTTTTTGAAGTGTGAAATATTTTTATTTGGATAATTATAATATCTACATAATAATAAAATCAATTTGAATCCACTGGTTACTTTATTTCTATTTCACTTTATGTTCCCCTTTGCTGGAGAAAAGAGGTCAGTGATAGGTAAGTAAACAAATCACACGTGTTTGTCGCGGTGTTATAGCGGAGAGCCTTCACACTGAGTAAACACCGCGACAGCAGCGGGACTGTCCCGCTGCTGTAGCTAGGCGAACCTAGCGATAGTTTGTCGCGGCGTTATCGCGAGGCGGTGTTATCCCGCGATAGTTTATAACGGGTCCGAGCCTTCACACTGAAGACAACACCGCGACAGCAGCGGGACAGTCCCGCTGCTGTCGCGGTGTTTGAGGCCACTGTGAATGGGGTATAAGTCTGGTTGGAGCCAGTAGGGCGTTAGATTCATATAGTGTCTCGTACAGTTAATGCCTTTCTGTCTCTGAAGGCGTGGGTGTTATAAAAACAGACAATTGTACACGCATATACCTGGTCATGTTTCCGTTTGATAAAGAAGTTATTGGCGCAAACAAGTATAAATAATTTGTAAAAGATGGTTCGATTTAAAAGAGAGAGAGGGGGGGGGGGTGATGATACATTCAGCATAGTGTGCACTCGCATTGAATCAACCAACAAATATCTTTTCAAAAAGATCTGTGACATGAGTAATCATGCGGTTAATGATAATGCGTTTGAAATATCGTGCGATGTTTTGTACAAATATCAGCGTCCATCAATCACAGCACAATTAATGTAATATGTAGGGGCCGGGATAGAAGGAGGTGAGAGGTACAGGGGTAGCAGGGGTTATCGCTTTGCAAATATGGGAACCCCCGGTGGACAATGCGCCCCAAATAATGCTCTGTGATTCCTTTTGTTGTTGGTGTACGTGTTTTTTCTTTTCTTTCATTTTCATTTATTTTTTTTTTCATTTTTTTTCATTTATTTATTTTCCACTTCTCATAAAAAACATATAACAATTTACAGACAATATCTGATTAAATACAACAAAACAAAACAAGAAAATAACATAACAATAAAAGAATTTTAAGCACCTAGAACTTATAATTGAGTATGTGGAGGAGTCAACAAAGGCCATTGACCTGTCAAGGGCTGGTCTCCAGGAATAAATTAAAAATATATTGGTAGGTAAAGAACATAATTTAGTACATAACAAAAGGGAAACAGGCGGTCTGTGTGATGGAAAAGTATACACAAAGAATATTTGAGCATAAATAATTCAAGTGGTGTAGTAATTATTTTTAAAAAATCAACATATTTTAACATTTCAAAAGACATTGTTTGTATTTGCCTTTGAAAGAGGCAGGCGAAGGGCTGTTTTTTATGTCATCAGATAATGAATTCCATAGTTGAGGTCCCAAGTGTCGGACCGTCTGTCTGGACGACTCATACTTTAACAATTGAACACGTGGTCTATTGGAATAT
The DNA here is from genome assembly GCA_035222895.1 of Strongylocentrotus droebachiensis. Taxonomy (NCBI): domain Eukaryota; kingdom Metazoa; phylum Echinodermata; class Echinoidea; order Camarodonta; family Strongylocentrotidae; genus Strongylocentrotus; species Strongylocentrotus droebachiensis. The sequence goes on along the minus strand of JAVYIG010003236.1, from coordinate 171,902 downwards.
CTGGTATTGTACTGATGCATTTCAGAGTTTAACATGAACATATTATTAAAAACCTCAGGCAGCAAGTTGTTGAAATATTTGTACATAAATAATGCAGTTTGCAATTTACAAATGTCAAAAATATTTAATACTTTAAGTTTCTTAAAAAGAGGATCACTTGGTGTTCTGGGATGAGAGTTAGTTATTGCACGTAGAGCTCTTTTTTGCAATACATATAGCTTATTTATTAAAGTATTTGAACATTTCCCCCATACTATATTACAATAAGAAAGGTATGGCAAGATCAATGTGTTATATAAATTGGTTAACATTCTCAGAGGAATGAAAGGCCTAATTCTATACAATACTCCAATTGCACGTGCTATTTTCCCCATGATTTCATCAATATGACAAGACCAAGTCAGGCTATCATCTACAGCAATTCCAAGAAATTTTATGCAGTATACTTTATCAATCTTATAATTATTGATGTATATATCCTCAATTTCATCATCAAGATGTCTATTTCTTTTCTTAAACACCATACATTGAGTCTTTTTTGAATTGATCATAAGCTTGTTTGCTGCAAACCATTGGTCAATTTTTGGAATTTCTGTACGAATAATGGCATTTAGTTCATTTATACTTTTCCCTTTTAAAAACAAAGTAGTGTCATCAGCAAATATTGTAGGGCAAATGAGTTGAGTAACATATTGAACATCATTAATGTAAAGCAGAAATAGAAGGGGGCCTAATATAGAACCTTGGGGTACACCTACAGAAATCTTGAGTAAAGACGACTTGATATCATCCAAGTAAACAAACTGACTTCTGTTATTCAAATAGCTTCTTATCCATTCTAGACATACTCCCCTTATTCCATAATATTCTAATTTTTTTAATAATATGACATGGTTGATACTATCAAATGCTTTAGAAAGGTCAAGGAAAATACTAAAGGCAATATGTTTACTTTCAAAGGCATTATTTATATTATCAATAAATTCTAGTAACGCCAGGGCAGTAGAATGTCCTGAGCGAAACCCAAATTGTCTATTATATAAAATATTATATTTATTTATGAATGACATCAATTTAGTATAAACTAATTTTTCAATTTTTTTTGCAAAAATGGACAAAAGAGAAATAGGTCGATAATTTGAACTTAGATTCTTTTCTCCACCCTTATATATAGGCAAAACTTTCGCTAATTTTAACTTGTCAGGGAAGTGACCACTTTGTAGAGATACATTATAAATATAAGTTAAAGGCAAAGCAATTATATGTATACATTTCTTGAGAACTTTGGAGTCAATATCATCATATCCTGGACTCTTGCCATCTTTTAGTGCTAATACTATATTTACAACATCGACCGTCCGTATGTCAGAAAAAAATAATGAAGTAGGATAGTCACCATGTAAGTATTTACCTGGATTTATATCATTTGAAGGTATATTTGTATTAATATTTATGCCAACATTAACAAAGTATTCATTAAATAGTAGCGCTATTTGCTTCTGGTCATGTATAATGTTACCATCAATAGATAAAGACATGCATTCAACCTTCTTAGTGCCATTTTTCAAAATGGAATTTATGACTCTCCATGTAGCTTTTAAATCATTATGTGCTGTATTAAATTTAGAGTGGAAATATTCACGTTTGCTCTTTCTTAAAGCATCACATGCAATGTTTCTCCATTGTTTGTAAACCTGTTCACGATACTGACTAGGATTCTTCAAGAATTTTCTAAATAACCTGTTTTTCTTCTGACACAATTTTTTAACTTTCTTGTTGTACCAAGGTTTTTCTTTTCTCTTTACACAATTTTTAGCTCTACGAAGAGGGAAATGATTATTATATAAAGAAGTAAATTTTTCGATAAATAAGTCGTATAAGACGTTTACATTTTTGGAATCATTTTCAACAACATCTTCCCAGTTAACACATTCTAAATCCCGGTAAAAGGAATACATATTTACATCATTGATATCACGGACCATTTTTCCATTACTACCATCAACTTGAGCATGTAAATGTGATACCATGAATACAGGCATATGATCACTGACTGCTTGACTAATTATACCTGAACTCTGAATATTGCATATATTATTAACAAAAATGTTATCAATGAGGGTTGCAGTTTGACTTGTAACTCTTGTAGGTTTTGTAATCAAGGGTGTATACGAAAAAGATTTCTGAAATCATAAATTGCAAAAAATCATTTTCGTTACCAGAAGAGCTCGCTTTAAGAAGGTCAACGTTAAAATCCCCCATTAAAATACACTGCTTCTTTTCATTTATGATTTTGAAGAGAACTGGTTCAATAGAGTCAATAAAATCACGAACAGGTCTCCCTGGAGGTCTATAAATAACTCCAATTATTACATTTACTGGCTTCATGAACGCTTCAATAAAGATGGATTCAACATTTTCAGTGAATATTTGCATATCGTTTCTACATTTGTATCTTAATGGTTCGTAAACGTAAATTCCTATACCACCACCAGGGCGACTTGTTCTGCCTTTTCCTAAAAAGTTATATCCTGGCAAGCAGTTTAATGGCAAGGGCAATTCATTTTCCGTTAGCCATGTTTCAGTGACGCCTATAACTGAAAACTTTATTTTTGATGATTTAATACATAAATCCAAATTCTCAAAAATTTTCTTCAAGCTTCTGACATTACAATGCACACAAGATAGGGATGGTGAGTTCAGATTTATGATTTCTTTTGCCTCAAAGTATTTACAGTCTATAACAACTTCTTCCATCTATTGATATGACAGTGTAATTGTAAAAAATCTGACAGATGTATAGACTTGAAACCTGTGATGTTTAATATGTTACATAATAAAACAGCACCCCATAGTCTGCCTCTCCATTTAAAAAACACCATATAGAAGACACAAGACCGTTCCTGAAAACTAGATGACAACAAACAGAAATCTACTATATAAACATCACACATATGCAAAGCTAAAATGTACAAAGAATCAACAAATACACGGGTAGAAAAATACATTGTGTAAAATACCGCTTGGAGCATATTATTTCACTAGACGGGGAAAAAATATTGGATAACGTACAAACATCCTCCTTCACACCGTGAAAGTACATGTATCATGTGATAGCAATCATGTTCATTAAGTCTATCAATGTCATATTTTAAGTAAATCTTCCTTACTATGGATGATGTGCTTCATTGTGCTTCCATTTGATGCTGTGGTCAGCGCGAAGACCTTTCCATCAGATGTCCAAGAGGAAGTCACTTTTTCACAGTTTTTCACTTCATGGAGTAGTTGAATGTTTGATGGGGTCAAATCTTCGTATATACCAATCCCTGTGTCTTTTAGCTTTCGGCGATTGCGAATCAGGAGCTGTCTTGTGCGATAAGAGCAGAGTTTGACGATAATACCTCGGCTCCTCTTTTGGTCCTTTGGAGTTTTTCCCACGCGATGGCTTCTGTCAATTTGATTCACCCCGATGTTCACTCCCATCTTACTGGCGACGGATACTACGATTTCGTCTGTGTTCTCGTTGGGTGTCTCTTTGATGCCGAAGATGCGAATGCATGATCTTCGAGAGTACTGCTCGAGTGTGTTTATCTGGCGATGCAATCCCATAATTTCGTCAGACCTTATCTCCAGATTTTTTTCCATTGATGTGATTTGACGTGAACTGGAGTCCTTGTCATTTTGGAGATCCAAAACAGTAGACTCAAGCAAGTCACAGTGCGTTCCGATGCGATTGCTGCTTTCAGTAATGTGCGCCCGAAGGTCACACCTCTCTTTATTAGCTTCCTGTGATATTGTTTCCAATTTCAACAAGCTATCATCATAATTCTTCAATCGCACTAAGATTTCATCTAATTTATTTTCCACTGCCTCAGAGATGGCAGAAAGAAAATCCTCACTAGAGAGAAATTCCTTTAAGGCTTTGGCAACTGCCTTCGGTGTTGCCATCGCAATAACAATGACCACGTAGGCAGGTTAACGGCAAAGGGGTAGTCACGGGGAACACAGGTGCGTGCGAATAACGCTTTTTACATAGTGTAGATTGTGGCTCGGCCGACTAGAAAGACTATGCGCGGGACCGTATAAACTTTACCTGTAGATTTCCATAGCAGAGTAAGAATGATTTCCAGTCAAATTCACACGTTCATATCAAAGTTGGCTCCAAAAGTGCGGCAGTATAAAGTGCAGATGATTTACATGGCAGGTAGTTAATTACATGAAGATAAAATGGTAAAAATATGGCAGAAAAGAAAGCGTAATCCACATCAACAAACTCACATGGTATTCCGTGGTGAATCCATCATGAATCGAGTTTAATTAATGGGAGAGACCGACAGAAAGAAGGAAGATGGGATGGGGGGAGGAAGGAAGAGAGAGAGAGAGAGAGAGAGATAGAGAGTGGGGAAGGAATAGAGAGAGAGAAGGAGAAATAGAGAGAGAGAGAGACAGAGAGAGAGAGTTGGGGAGGAATAGCGAGTGAGTGGGAGAGAGAGAGAGAGGGGGGGCGTGGGAGGGAGAGAGAGAGGGGAGAAAAGGAGAAATAGAGAGAGAGAGTTGAGGAGGAATAGAGAGAGAGAGAGGGGGGGAGTGGGAGTGGGAGAGAGAGAGAGGAAAAGGGACAAGGGGAGATTATAGAGAGAGGGATGAAAGGAAAGAAAGGGACAAGGAAAAACAACGAATATGACAGGACCCTTTGCCGCACCCCAGTGGTTAACCTGTTTATCAATTTATATTTGATACCAGTGTTTCGTCAGTATGATTTTTACATGCCCCTGCTCTCTATACATCATGGAACCTGCCCCATGCATTTATCTCGCGCCCTCTCCCTCTCTCTTTTCTTTCTCTCTCTGTCTTGTTCCTTCTATACAAATATTGTAGCTTGATCAAACTCTAAGAACCAAGTTCGAGCTCGTTTTTCTTTTTTTAATTTACTGTTTTCAAAATTATCTTCAGATTAGTACTTATACCTTTTCCAAACATTTCAAAACTGGCTCGCATCAGGAATTAGTACAAAGTTGTTTATCAGGTTTATTTAAACGTATATGAAATTAAGAATCCTATATACATGTATTTGATTTGATCTGATTTGGTTCCTCAAAGATTTCTTACCTGCGATGAGCTAACATATCACTGAAGCTAGCCGCTCATCTGGCTCAAGAACCATTGTCAAGGCCCTAGTCTACAATGCCGCGTTGCCAATTTGACGATCGCTAATCATATCCAAGTCATCCAAGCGCCTGGTGACGTTACGTTTTCGTTCGTCTGTGTCACAGGTATTACAAATTATATCGCTCTTTTTGTCAAATGTTAACAATGGACAATTTTATAAAATCTATGTTAGACGAAAACAACAAGTCTTTAAAAAAGACATTGTGAAAAAATGTGGAGCAGTAGTTTCAGAATTGATAACCTTACTCTCAGAATATTGAATTACGGAAACAAAAGTAGATTGTGAAAATCAATGTTCAGCCCAAGCGAAAAATCGCCAATTCGAATAAAAATTTGATAAATGAAAGTAACCATAACCACAACCTGAAGTCTGTGTTCAGTCTTATCAAATATAAATTAACACGCAGGGAAGGATGAACATATTTATTGTGATAAAGATTACACAGATGGGTGTCGACGTTCACAAATAATTACAGGCTTTTATTTCGGTTGAAGTTTTGGAACCCTGAGCGTTGTTGTATACCTTAAAAATGATTCTAACGCGCACCCTAAACAATATATTAAAAAAATTGTAAACTTTTCCCCAATATTGAGTAAAACCAGAACTAGCATGTTTGTTATGCGACCTCGTATGTAGTATTGAATTAAATGTTAACTGTTATTGTCTTCCCATTGTCGATACAATGCGGCAAACATTTCGATCGGTGCTGTATGGACAGCATTATAAGAATATTTGTTTGCATGTAGTTGAGAAGTCGATTGGGTACCAACGATTAACAGCAAACGACACAACAATAACATCGAATTTATGAATCATTTGATGTGTACATGTAGATTCATTTACATCGTGATGAATGGTGTAAATGAATATACATTCCACATAGTGTGCACTCACATTGAATCAACCAAATAATATCTTTTCAAAAATATTATGTGACATGAGTAACCATGCGGTTAATGATAATATCGTTTTAAAGAGCGTGTGATGTTTTGTACAAATATTAGCGTCCATCAATCGGAGCACAACGGAATATGTAGGGGCCGGAAGAGAGAGAGAGAGAGAGAGAGAGAGAGGGGGAGGGAGAAAGAGAGAGAGAGAGAGAGAGAGATAGAATGATAGAGATAGAGAGGAGACGTACACGAGGTAGCAGGAGTAGGGAGGGGTCCATGGATTCAGGGAAGCATAGGCTATAGCTCTGTAAATATGGGCGACCCCGGTAGATAATGCGCCCCAAATAATGCTCTGTGAATCATTCTGTTGTTGGTGTATGTGTTTTCTTTTTCTTCATAGAAGAGACCGACGGACATAGGGAAGACGAAAAATAAAAATACAAACAAACTTAACCTCCCCCCCCCCCCAAAAAAAAAAAAAAAAGAAAAGAAGAAGAAGCGGAAACTGCCGCTTTTTGTACATATTTTATTTAGCGGTTCCAGGACACCTACCCCCTTGACAACCACCCCTAAGATAACCACCCCTAGGATAATCATCCCTAGGATAACCATCCCTAGGACAACCGCCCCTAGGACAACTACCCCCTAGGACAACTACCCCCTAGGGCAACAACCATCTAGGACGACTATCCCCATACAAATACCCCCGGACAACGACCCCAAGACAACTAGGTGTTCGAATACGTTATATACATGTAGCACCAGGAAAGAAGGTAAAAAAGGGTGAATACATGCACTCAAATCCGACATTTAACCCTGAGTTTCACCTGAAGATGGCGCTGTGCAGCTGGGTAAGATAACCAACAAGAAAAAACAAAACAAAAACAAAAACAAAAACAAGAAAAAACAAAAATCGAGAGAGAGAGACTGGTCATCTTAATTAAGTTTAACCCATCTGTATACTGAGAACTTGTTCTTTTAGTTTTGAAAGCCAAGTAAGAAATGATAATAACGAAACATCAGTATCAACACTATATCACCATAGGTACTGTTTCGAACTGACTAATTATAAAATTGCCTTATCAAGTTGAAGTGTGGCATAGTGGTTCATTCTCTTGACTCTCGATTCAAGGGTTGATGGTTCGAATCCGAGCCCCGCACCAACGTCTGCTGACAATATATCAATCTAAACGAGAACAGAAATGAAGTATTCTCAGGGAAAGTCCTATTCTAATAATTGTGTTAGTAATTTCCTGAATATGCTACTTCGCCGATGCAAAGGATTTTAGACTTTGTGGCAAAAGGCAAAGTCCTAATTGTTAGGGGCACTTTTCTGTGTCGGACAAAATGATTAACCAACGAACCCTCGTCAATTTAGTATCGATTCTTTTTCCCCATACATTCAAGCATTCATTGAATTATGACTACGAAAATAACCACCATAAATTAAACATTGTCTGTATTCTCCTTGATGGCAATTTGTAATGCTTTTAACAAGGACTGTCCACTTAAAGATTTTCACTATTAAACGGGGCGTAACTTGTCACTGTAGAGAGACGAATCCTCCTAATGCATGTATTATTCCGTGTTATAAGATGATGACGTGGATCCTAATCGAACGATTGCTTGAAAGCGTACGTGTGACCAGGCATTTATTTTGCCTAACGCGTAATTTGGATAATGACCGGTCACTATCCAATTCTAATGACCGGTCATTAGTAAAATCATCTTATAAAACATCATTTTATAAAACAAATAAAACACAATCTTATAAAACAAATAATACACATCATTTGTTCGGGCATTAGTCAAATTACCCACACTCGGTACCTTCAAAACAGTCCAAACACCCTCGGCTACCGCCTCGGGCGTGTTAGTCTGTTCCAAGGGTACCTTGTGTGGGTAATTTTTACTATAGGATTTCTCGGTCACTTTCGTAAGCTTTTCATTCGTTTTGATACAAACTTCATTCAAATTCGCGAAATAAAGCTGCCGGCGTGTAACTTTCATTCAAAATAACACTTCTTTCATTTGATTTACTTATTCGGTCAGTGTTTCATTAAATTTAACAACCGCTTACAAATGCGCAATTTGCATTCATTTTCGTCAACAATGGCAAATCGGACGTCCGTACCATTCAATTTCACTTTGGGTCATTCTAAAATCTAAATAACAAAGTTTTCATTCAAATTCGCCTATCTTTACAAACCTATGGTATACATGGTATATGCACATGTTTCTCATCTAAATTAAACAAATGAGTCATACAACATGCCTAGATGTCTTGCCCATCAACATGTAGAGGGTTAAACAACTCTAGATAAAAGATTGGACATCATCTTACTGATGTTCTCATCACTGACTTTATCGTACCCGGTCGTCTTTTGGAAGTGATATGATGTATATAGACGAACATGATGATGTCATGCATGATGTAATTATGTTCATTGAAATATATATAACCAAAACAAGATTTCAGATTGTATGTAAGTATTCTTTAGTTTATGTCCACATGGCATTAGCTATTGAGATGTGCGCGCAGTGAGAAAACAATGTATCAAACTCATTGATGATTGTGTAGCGTGATCGTGATTGTAATTGAGATGGTGATTACGATTGTGATTGTGATTCAGTGTGATGGTGATTCAGATTTTGATGTGATTATGATTGTGATTGAACTGATACTCATAGATTGTTCTTAACATGTTCAATACAGACGAAATATAATTTACACAAATATAAATGGCTTCAAAGAGGTTACGAACATCGAATAAATTATCAAAAACATAACCAAACTAAACATTAAAAATAAACCAATGTATAGAGTATTGATACCACCCCCCCCCCCACCATTATGGTACGCCACTCCAATAAATACAGCCGTAGTCTGTAAACACACACTTTGCATGTACTTTAAAAAAGACACTCTTGCTTAGTTCCATGCTAATGCTAAATTGCGGGGGTTCTATATATGATCATACTGGGTAATGTACATGTTTAATTTGTCTGCAAAACGTGTGAAACTGTATGCAAAGAAACGAATTTGAATTCACGGAAGACGCTATTACGTAATCGCGAATCGTCTCGCTTTAAATTGAATGACAATTTTACGAAAAAGAAACACGTTTTAATTTGAGTGAAAATGAAATGTTTTTGAATGATCGTTTTAGGAATTTGAATGCTAAAAAACGAATTTGAACGAAAAATAACAGCTGCGGTGACAGAATCGGCGAAATTGAATGAACATAAAATGAATTTGTGTGGCCAGCTTACGAAAGTGACCGAGAAATCCTATATTAAATGCCCTCACTGCTGTGTATTATTTGTATAATATTGCATGTAACAACGCTAATTTGTTAATCTTTGCTAATGGATTGATACGGTTATATATGCCCTGTAAAATAATTTCTTTGTCATGTCATTTCCAGTGTTTTGGCTGGTAATACAGTAATGGGATTCCTACTCGTTCACCCGAGTTCGAAATTAAGTCGATGCGCTCGTGCGAAGTCGATGAGGCATTCATTCCCATTACTATGTCCTTCGGAGAGAACTTAAAATCGTCGGTCCCCTGTTTGCTTACTATAACAATCATGCACATGCTTGCCTAACAGTCAGGTAAAACAAACAAACAAACGACCCCGTCAGGCAATACTTATTGATCATTGGATTTCATTCAGATGGGGCAGGAATAAAGAATGGTAGGACTACATAATTCCTTTTGACTTATTTTTGATAACAGATTTGACTACTATTTTCAGGCAGGTACTATAAGTCCATGTACATGACTGCTACCCCACTCCCACCCACCCCCAATTTTCTCCAAGATTTGGGCCCCTACTTCCCAGGACGAAGGGGGAGGGGAAAATAAATTAATAAGCTCAAACAGATTATCAATTTCAGTCTAAAAATGACTGTGTTTTATAACTTGCCTATAATATATGTGTCACTAGTTAGACACGTCGAACGCTTTGCTGGTCATCAATTGACCTTGGCCCCGTTTGTTTCGTGACACATATAGTTCGCATAAACGATTTTGGACAATTACCAGCATGCTTTTGGACTGTACGTGAATATTGCCATACCATATTTATTCTTTTAACACGGTCCATGGTCCATCATATATAACTTAATAGTAGTATAGTACAGTTGATTTCAAACTTCCTTTGAATAGGTACGCATATACGGTGCAGGGGTTTGTACATTTTGATCGTTATATATTACCGTCATATTACCACGCATCAATTCTCCATTGCTAATAATCTTGGAAGAGATTGTTGTTCAACATTCGAGTAGGTCAGATTTTATTCGGATTTGAGCACGTCGATCATCGGAGTATGGCCGTTCCTGACCCACTTGATTTTGACATTCATCCTAAATACGGGTTCGTTCCCGAAAACCCTGCTGTGAGTATAATACAACATGTGTGTATATATACGTATGTATGGATCTACTACTTCACGCAGTCTTTGGTCGGTTTATACCACTACTAGACTTCTATAATATATGTTTTATGTTAGTACTATGTGAAGTATTCAACACTGAGCAGTGTTTGAGTTGAGTTGAGTTAAGGTTGCACTATCCAAACGTTCAAATACATTACAATAATAACAATGATAAATGTATGTTTAACAAATATCTCGAATTAATAATAGTGACCAGAAAATAGCATAACATGCTAATCATGTCTGGTACCTTTAAAATACAGTATCTTAACATTTTACAATATGTATCTATATATATGAATTATTTAATACAGGCACAACTTAAGCTACATACTATTCTATGTATCTAACATAATACATGTTTGTGTGTTTAGTTCCACCCTGATATTGGTTTAATTAAAGAAGTAAAACAATCAAAGAGCCATATTTATTTTGTCGTAAAGTACCTGTGTCATTTGCCTAGCGATTCTATGAAAAATGTAATGAAAACTATTTTTTAAATTAGGGTTTTATCATCATGAAGAGTAATTACATTTGAGTAATGCCGTGGCGAAGTCGGCTATGTAGAGTAAAAATGGGCACGTACCTACTCGAATTTGCATTATAACGTCTGGCACATACCAACAGTGCATGCCCCCACCCCCATCTCCCCCCCCCCCCCCTCTCTCTCTTTTCTCGCTCTTGATATTCATGTGCATAACTCACTTCTTTCGTTCTTTCTCTCTCTCTCTCTCTCTTTCTCTCTCTCATATCCTCCCTCAATAGTATGGTATTAGACACATATCATTTTCGTTTTGTGTGTATACAGAGAGAACTTCCGTCATACTATGACCCTTGGATGACCTTCACGGTCAATGTCCAAGATTATGTCCACAACAGGACGATCCGCGACAAGATCAAAGAGGTAAATATTTCCTTTTTTCTATCTGACCCTCTACCCCCTTTCTCTCTCTCTCTCTCTCTTTCTCTCTCTCGCTCTTTCTCACTTATTTCGCTTTGCTTTCGTCTATGCATAGGCGCTGTAATGATAGTGTATGAGAACTGTGTTTGTGCATACATATACATATATATATATACATAATATAATTAACAAGGAAATCGTTCATACACTTACCGAGTTTCATAATTTTCTAAGTATCTGAAATGATAATTTTGTCATCATGTATGTTTCTTGAGAATGTGACATCTTAAAGCTTAGATCTAAAAGCATTCAACAAAGGCCTTTATTAAAAAGAATGCACATTTCATTCTTGAGTTACCAAAAAACATACAAAACATTACATTTGCAGAGGGGTTATGTATATAATTATATATATACACACATATAGATGGTGCTAAGTGAAGCATGGATTAATGAAGCCAATGTTTTATTTGAAAGCATATATAAATCAAGGAATTATATAAAATATATAGCTCCTAGTTTGTTCACAGTAACCGTTTGTTTTCGGGTTTCGTTCTTTATTCTAGGACGCACTGTATAGAATAGTAGTAGTAGGTATAGTAGCAGTGGCAGCAGTAGAAGTAATAGTAGTTGTTGTTGAATTTGTACCTGAAGCTTATAGCACTAGATTCAGTTCCAATATCAAACATGTCGAATCTCTGTTTACAATAAGTATCATAAATAACACGTTTGATTCAATCCTTGTTTGCTATTAAACGTATTATGTAGTTAGCCTATTCTCACGAATATTCTATAATCATGATTTATTCATTATCTTAGCTACCGTTGCTAGACCACGCCCACCTTGGAGATGACGTCAGACTTCTTCGACTTGCCCATTGTATTCTGACTGGTTTAGCCCAGTGTTATATCTGGGTTGATGGCTTTGACGGAGTCCCGGAGGTAAACATGCAGGCTACATTAAAAAAAAAAAAAAAAAAAATTAACAACAAATAATTAAATGTTCTAAAGATACCATTTAGCACTAAATGTTGAACAAAAATGAATAAATAAATAGCTAAGGGTAATAAATATATGATACTAATAACACCAGGATACAGCGACAAGAACATCAGTGATAATGCTAATGACGATGATGATGTTGAGGGTGATGGTGATGATGATGACGACGATAATACTATTAGTACTGCTTCTACTAATACTACTACTGCTACCACTAATAATATAATAATAATAACAATGTCGATAATAATGTAAACAAAATAACATCAATAAGTGAAATACTGAGGGTAAAGATGATAAAGATATGATGATAATAATAATAATGATAGTCATAGTTAAACAATAATAAACATATGAGTAACAATCAAAATTGAAGATACTCTGCTACTATTTTGGAAAGAAAACCTCTTTTAGTTTGGGAATGTGTCTGTACTTCTTGCCTTTCATGTGCAGTCTTACAATTATTGACTTACAAATTATTGCATCCTTTGCTCATATCCAACCAAGCAATAAATATCCAGCAACTTTTCAGGTACTAGTAATGTGCAATGACAATGACAATGACAATTTATTCTCATGTCACCCACATCGGGATATTGGAAAAGCTTACAATCAGTATGAATTTATCAATCAACACTCTACAATATGCAATTCAAATCGAATTAAAAATATTCCAAAAAATATAATTATCGACGATAGTGGGAAAATTATGATAATAATAATTATAGCAATATAAGGGAATGGTAAATATAATAAATACGCTAGTGTATTCCCATGATACGTATCTCATGCACAATTTCGAGAATGAAAGTTTCTCACACACCCTCCCATAACTGCATAAAAGTTGCACTGGGTGTGGAGGGGGGGGGGGATTTATTAGAAATGTAAATCAGAAAAATAAATGTTAGCTTATTCTATGGTTGAGTCAGCATTAATATGAGGCATTTTAAAACGATGTGGCGTTGCAAGAATCGACCGGGAAGATTGGTATACTTCTTGTCAAAGAAACATCTATCGCCTAGCTCATCACTCTCTCTCTACCCTTCTTTCTCTTTTTCTTCTTCTTCTTCTTCTTCTTCTTTTTTTTCTTCTTCTTCTTCTCTCTTTTCCTCTCTCTCTCTCTCCCATAGATACTTCCCCGTCAGGTTGCAGTGCCTCTGAAGGGTGTGTCTGACAAACTAAATTACCCACCGAGCCCTATGTATCACACTTCGAGCTTATGCAATTGGAAACTCAAGGACCCGGATGGTCCTATTGTTCCAAAGTATGTTATCATTTATAAATTCAGATTACATCATTTTAAAAAGCAGTATTTAATAGATTTCTCTAATCGTAAAGAATCAACGCTGTTTTGTTATAAGATTTATCATTACTGGACTAAGGCTTATAGCGGAACATTCTTATATCATCTTCCTTTCAAGGTTGTTATCATTATTTATTGATTTTTTTCTCAATGATAAATCAGCATGTGTAATCGACACAGTACCCTCTTTATTCAAATCAATTTCCTTATACATTTGTCATGGTCCTCCACTTTTTGTTCATAATATTTCACTGCAAAAGCACGATAAGCTTTCCCTTAACATGTCATTTTATATTTTCTTAAGCTTAGGACAATGTGAATTAAGAATTAAAGACAAATATCAAAATAGCGGCACATACTAGCGACGCGACACTGAAAGACGAGATATTGAATCACTAACTTTGTTTTCTCTTTTAATGTGATCCATTGTATCAAAGCCAATTTGTAAACTGTTTTTAAAAAGAGGACCTTTCAATCTATACTGAAGGAAAGTTTATAGTTTTGGATTTTGATGCAGATGGAAGATATTTTGATTTTATATTCCTTGGTGATTTTCTTTAACAGAAACGTGGAAACGATTTTCACAATGAACGGAGGTGAGAAGGAAAGTAATTTCATGACGTCGACGCTCCCGTACGAATTTCTTGCAACTGAGGGGTTATTTGCTGTCAGCGACGCTCAAAAGGTCCGTTACCGATTACCCAAAACAAATCTGTTCATGTCTTTAGTCAGCACAGTTTATCAGTCTTGTAATTGTGATAAGGAATATCCCTTGTCTCATAATGCCTGATACATTATATATACCTTTCTGTATTGTCATTTCCACTTCATGCTGTTTATCCCCGTAAATCATTATAGTTTAAAAGGGAGTCCACCCTGATAATATGCTAATTTTGATAAAAGCAGTACAAATAAGTGGAACAAGTCAATGACATTTTGAGCAAAATCCGATTGAAAATGAGAAAGTTATGAATTTATAAATCAATCAAACTCAAATTGGGACTCTGTGACGTATCTTGTGAGCTCCCCTCCATTTGCCCTAAACTAAAATAAAACAACACATTTATGATTTCCTACAAGAACATTTTCAACCATACATGCACCGTAAATACAATTATTCCAAATAATTTAATGTTTCTATTCAACCCCTGTCAGTATTCCGTTATCATTGTTAACGAAGAAATTAACACAAACTATGAATGTGTATGTACAGAGAAAATTAGAGAGGTGCTCGCAAAATACATCACAATGTTGCCAATTTGTGTTTGATTGATCGCAACTTGTTCTTTTTTCGGTCTTGTTTTCAAAACATAATAAGATTATGCATTACAATTTTTTGTAAAGATAAAAGTTGATGATAAATAAGGGTCGAAGGAATATGTCACTCTCTCCCTCTCTGCATAATACATACGCGCGCTCAGGCACGTACACACAATCATGCACACGCACATATATTAGGTCACATACGTAATAATCCTGACAGTTATATATTCCTCTTTTTTGTAATTGCAGGCTGTGTTACAAGGAAATGATGATAACCTAGCCATTTGTCTGGAAAAACTAAAAAACTGCTTACAGAGCTTGAAGAAAGGTCTCCTGGTTGTTCGAGGTGATTAATATCTCATTTGTTATTGTATACATTATAATTCTTCGAAAGCTTTGGAATAAATTTCCACTAGACACAAGAAAAGCCTCATCTGATGCTGTCTTCAAAGTTATGTTGAAGACGCACATGTTTTCATGAGCTTTTCGATACTTTTTGTTCTGGTGTGTCTGTAAAGAAGCACTGTTAGGAGCAGGAATTTCATTCCAACTCCCTGGTTAGGAGTGTTTTTTTTATGACAGTGCAGTAGGGTATATTTGGCTATATAATTTGATCGAATTATTATCATTATTATACCTAGGTTATTATGTTCAGACATTTACTATAATTATTGACATATGTTGAAGTTAAGATTGTTGTTTTCACTTTGTGTTTGTGTGTGTGTGTGTCAGGGGCGGCGATTTCTTTTCATGACCGGGGGGGACGAATGCGAGGAACGAGGGAGGAGTGACGTAATGAGCCAAAACGTTTTTTTGGGGGGAGGGGAGAAAAAAATCCGCATCATCATCGCTCTTACATGTGACATGCAGGCCCCGCGGAACCGTTTTTCAAAGTTGGAGGGGGGGGGGGGGGTAAAGTATTTGCGATCAGATAGAGCAAAGCAATTAAGTTGGGTGTAACTTTGGCGTGGGGTCCAGGGGCAAAGCCCCGGCGGGGGTCAAGGGGCGGAGCCCCATGAAGCTCAGAGTTTTTAGGCATTTAATAAGGGTCAGATGAGCATATTATGATACCTTATTTGTGACACTTGCATGCAGGTCACTAATCGTACTGGGGTCCAGGGGGCGAAGCCACCAGAAGCTCAGCGGTTTTAGGCATATAATTACGATCAAATGAGCATCCAGGGGCCGCCTTATAGGGCCCTTGGTGGGGTTTAGGGGGCGGAGCCCCCGTAAGCTCAGGGTTTTAGGCTTTTGAATATGGTCAGAGGACCATCCAGAGGCCCGCTTAGGGCCCTGGTGGGGTCCAGGGGCGGAGCCCCCGGAAGCTCAGGTGTTTTAGGAATTTAATTATGGTCAGCTGAGTAACCAGGGACAAGCCTTAGGGCCCTTAGTGGGGTACAGGGGGCAGAGCCCCCGGAAGCTTGGGGAAAATCATGCCATTTCAGTAACATTTGTAAATAATTAGTAACTGTTATCGAATTAGAAATAAACCACGTTTGAATTTTATCGGGGGGGGGGGGGGGATGCCCAAAGCACGAGTGAGTGAGCATAGTGAACGAGAGGGGTCAAGGTAAATTATATTCCTTAGCAAAACTATAGTATGAAAACAAACAAAATACCTGTTTCACACTTCACTTTTCTACAATATTAATTGTACATTTTGAAGGATATTATGCGAGGGAGCATAGCTCCCGAGCCAGAAGATTTTTGCATTTTTATTTGTCTAAACGCTGCACTCTTGGGCCCTCCAAAGCCTAATAGTGTGTTGCAGTCTTTAGTCAGTATTTGCTGTACATTATTTTTGTGTACTTTTTCAAATTTTCCGGGGGGGACGATCCCCCCTACAAAAATCGAGGGGGACGTGTCCCCCCCGTCCCCCCCCCCCGGGATCGCCGCCCCTGGTGTGTGTGTGTGTGTGTGTACATATGTATATTTATTTATTATTGTAACATGAACAGCTCTACGGAATATAGTTGTGTTTTCTTCTATTAATCCAACCATATTATCCAACGATCATTTTTATCTTAAAACAATTTCCCTCTCTCTCTCTCTCTCTCTCTCTCTCTCTCTATCTATCTCTTCCTTTCTCTGTTTCCCTCCTCTCTTACCGATAATGAAGATGGATGCGACCCAGAACATTTCTATCACAAAATCAAGCCTTTTGCCAACGGGTAATGTTGTCTTCTTGTTATCAAATTCATAGCAAAGATAATGTTTAGGATGCTTGATAGAATATTATTCCCATAGCAATACTTTGAGCACTCAAAATTTGTCTTGAGTTTTGCCACATAACAAATTCAAAAATTGAAGCTAGATCATTAGGATTAGGGTATATGAAGAGTTGTGTTCCAAAACATGATACATCCTCTTTTTTAAAATCAAAATTGATTTTGCATTTAGTATGTACTAATTTTCAGTAGATACATGCATTGACACATTAAACAATCATCCTCATTCCATAAATGATAAGTCATATAGAGTGATTTTCAAATGGCAACAACTTGAAAGAAATATATCCACAGTCTTATTTTTTTAAAACAAATTATATCTTACCCATTCCTTTAGAACACACTGTATTACAATGAACGACGAGGGCTCTCTATTCATTAGAGACATTAACATTGAAAGGAATATTGGGATTAACCATGAAAGATGAGTAGTTTTACGATGTGATGTTTAGAACATTAATAGATCTTGGTATATTATTTCAACATGGTATTACATGATCGAAATGTTTTAGAACAAATATAGTTTTCGGTCTATAATTAGGGGATTATGGTTTTTTTTCAATTGTTAGAATATTGTTTAATTTTTTGTTTGTTTTTTCTTCATTTTCAGGTGGGATTCTCCTCATTTTCACAAGAAAAATCTTAAGGGCATAGTCTTTGAAGGTGTTAGTGAGGAGCCCATTGGTGTAAGGATAAGTACTTTTTTTTGTTATTTTACAAGCCATTGATAGGCAGAAATAAATTAGTTTCGGATTATACTTGTACCTTAATTTTTGAGAGACGCTTTTAATAAGATCTAGAGAGACAAAAACCATAAACATAAGAAGTGCAGAGATAAAGAGGTGCTAGGCTAATTTCGCCGCGGAAGTGGCGGGGATGTATCTTGTCACATTACAGTTATCATGGAATAGAAATAACAAAGTCTTAGAAATTGTTGACTGTTTCTATAAAAGCGAAATTAATCCATACCGGGGTTGAAATATTGGTCACAGGACTAATCAAGACCGGCAATGAGTAATTTTACAAAGCCATTGTGACGTACAAAGCGAGCCGTTGTGCAAAATTGTACTTTGGGCCGTGCAGACAAGCGAATAAAGCAACCGAAATGTCAAAAGTTTTAGATTAGATTTTTAGATACAAGCATTTGGCGCATGTGCATATAAAGCCGGGTGCTCCCAACCGCTCAAGCTCGTTGCTCACGAAGCGTCTTTTTGTTACTGGCGTAGATCTGCATCTGCGCGATCTTTGATGCTACATCTGACGGTGACATCATACAAATAATTGGATGAAACTGAAGTCTGGACATATTTATTTCAGTTACCATTGTATAGGTGTCACAGTCTAATGCATACGTCAGTGGATCACATGGTTTTCGGTTCGAATCTTGCTGCGGTAGTGTTAGAACAATAGCAACTACTTTCTAAAAATCAATCTAAGGCAATTTTAACAGCCTGTGTGACTAATTGAAATATCCAAACATGGCAATTATGTATTACGTAATTATGGCACGGAAATCACCCTTGACTTTCTTTTTATAAATAGTTGCCATCGTGTTTAATGTTCTTTGGCAAGAGATTCCTCAGTATTTTCCATCCTTTCACGAGGTGTTTAATTGGTACCCGGTAGAATGCGAACGTTAATATGCCTGTTTGACATGTATGATTGTAGATGTATGACGCCTGGCGGCGATACTCCCTAGGGAGCGGAGCGAGTGCACTTTCATGTGTAGATTAGCAATTGAATCCAATGATCGAGGTAAGGATAATTACAATGTAGCGCTTAGAAACGTAGTCTTAAGCGGTAAAAAATGTGACTACTATTATCATTATAGGCAAGTTGCCTTCGCATGCCTGATATCGAAGGTATTAAAGCAACAACATGACGCCGTGTGCGCAAAAGACATATATATCAACGTCTGTCGTGTTCAAAGTTAACGAACTCCCATCCCATCCTTTTTTTCTCCGTTTCTTTATGTCAAATTCCGACTCTTTTACTGAAGCCCGTGCATGTAATTTACCAACATTACCACAGCACTGCTGCTTCGGTATTTGAAATATTTCGGTGAAGGCGGACATACAGCGATTTCCGGGTCCTGTACCCAATCATCATAACGCGCGGGTCATCAGTTGGTGATGCATTATGGGACGTCAAATGGAAGCTAGTATAAACGTTAATCTGCACAAAGAACTGCACAATAGTTTTATTATTACCAACAGAGATGATTTTTTTTGTATCACGGATCCAGCTTTTGACAAATTTAATTGTGTTATTATTCATGCCAAGTATTATCTGTATTGCTGTCGATGTAACAAGATATTGCCTACCATGTATCAATTTATTTGCAAATTAAAACTAAGTTGTGCTATCGAAAAAGAAATTGCCCTTGGTCGGGATAGACTTGACTCTTGGAACAAGAAATGGGATCTTTTGAATATTTAAATGATGTGTACGCTTTATATTCTGGGTATTAAACGCTCTTTTTTATTTTTTTTATTTTATATAGGGTGTTTCTACATACATGCAATATGACCTGTTGGGTACATGCTGAACCCTTTCCTTTTCTGTCTGTATTTTTTCACTTTCGATGTAAATTGTACGTATTTTGTCTTGTCTATTTTTGTTTTTGTTTGGTAATGTTTTAAAAAAAATTGCCTACATTATAAGATTGTATGAGGTCAACTTAAGAGTGTAATATGGAGCTGGTGGTTATATTTTGTACTCCCCCCCCCCCCCACCAGTTCCAAGTACAAGTACAGGCGAATAAACATGAGAACAAAAATAAAAAAAATAAAAAAATAAACGTTAATCTGAATTAGAGTCAGTAGAACACCCCGCCTTTAACAACAATACGAAGCGTATACTATATATTTTACACTAGGTTATCATATCTACATATATATATATATTCAATTTTATTTTTAAACCATGGAGTATCTGAGCGAGGGTTTACTCTCTGTATTATCCAATGCCACATCTTTCCAGTATTTCCGATATATATTATAATTTACGTTTCATATTAATATGTATCATATTTTCCAGTGCGGACCACTAACAGCCGGCCAGACGCCAACATTACCCGTCTTTGATGCCGCACTGGGTATCAAACACACACCAGAAGAAGGTACTTAAATTGGCAGTGCCACTCTCCACCCAGGTGTAGTAAATGGGTACCTGATAGGCCGGAAGAAATTCCTGAAATGATCGAGCGCCTCATCAGGGTAGCTCGGCTAAAACCGGGGTAATGATTATAACTGCAGGGTTCTCATGGAGAACAGTATTCGTAATGATGGGGCTATCCTGGTAAAAAAAAAAATCCATATGATTTTGTTACTGTTATTATCATCTTAATGTCTGAGTTACATAAACGAGTGCTAATTCAAACCTTATTTAACTTAATAAGCGAGTTCGTAATTAGGATTTGCGCATGGGCAGATAAAGGTCATACGTTCCAAAATAGTAAAACCAGCGAGACGAATGCTGGTATCGTGCTCATGAAAGTTATGTAAATCAGTACTCTCTTATGCACCGACAGTACACATATCTGATACACAGGTGGAAGTATTCTTCTCAAGAGGCAAACAAAAGGTATTCATGTAGCAGCTCCATCACTTTGGCAGTGATTATTCTAAAATGCACAAGTGGGACGTTTCCATCGTGTAAAAGATCTGTGGATATTTGGGGGTCATGCGTTCCTAAGCTATTTACGAACTGGCTTATACGTCAGATGATTTAGAAGTTTTGGACCGCCAAGGATCGACCCGAAAGTCATATATAGTATTGTAATTATGAGGAAAATGAATAAACTAACCTGATTTCGTCATAGAATAAAATCATTTATCTTCATTTTTATTTTATTTAACGAATTATGGTGATTGATTACATTTTATCATTCTTCCCGCGATTTCAAACATTTCACTCAATCTCTTCCTGTGATAGAAAGGAACCGTCTTCTTCTCCGGAATGCGATGCCGCCTGCCCATGTCCGCTTCATCATAGCAATTGAGAACGGCCCTTCTATCAAAGACTTCGGTAATATCCCAGTCCTAGTTCTCCTTGATACGTATGAATATGATATACTTGTATCTATATTAAAGAGTAGAGGTGTCCGGGTCTAGTGGATACGTAAATACGTATTAAACCGGACTTTAGTACACATGGTTCACGGTTCACACTAAGATATAAGGTTGCAATTCTGCTACAGTAGCAGCGCCCTCTGCGAAATACGCGTAGATGGATGCAAATCTGCACTCCAACTTCACCCTTATTTCTTACTGTGTTGAAGTCTTACGCATCTTTTGATCCAAAATTTGCACACATACAAAACAACAAATCCCCATGTGCTTTGTACAATACATGTACAGATTGGATAAAATATGTGGGATACAGATACAACAATATTATTCATGGGCTTTTTCCTCATGGGATACTCGATATGATGCCAAGTGTCAGATTTTCTCATCATTCCATGGCCGAGATTCCGAGACAGAGGAAGGGGGGGGGGGGGGGGAGAGGAAGAACTCCCTCCCAATCTAGGACTGAGAGAAAATAGAAATAACCTGGCCTTTTGAGGGTTTTTAAGCTTAAACGATTCCATTGTCTTTCCCTCTATGACAACTGCATCGTTTTCAGTTCCTCTTCCTACCCCCCTCCCAAAAAAAGTTTTCACTTTTATCTTCTTATCCACTCAATATAGTTGAATCAACGAAAGATCCGACCTGCAAAGACCTATATAACAGTTGTATCCATGCTATAAAGGAATTCAGAAGTGGTCACGTGCAAAGTGTCACCAGGTATATCAATGTGGAACCACAATGGCGTAAAATTCTTTGTTTTAAAAAAAATAACCAGAAATTAAGCATTTGTTAGTGATAACAAGTTTTATGAAACATAACCCAGACTGCACCGCACATCATCAAAGACCGTGTGCTGACAAGATTCCTGGGAGGCATAATGCCAAATGGCGCCCTCACTTGGCTCTTTGACCTCGATTTTATTATTATTATTTATTTGGCAATCACTCATAGACTTTCAAAAGTTCAAAGTAAAAAGTATAAAGCACAACTAAAATGTAATTAATACATATATTTAATAGGAATTAAGAGCACATTTTCCACCATATTTCCCCAAGATGCCGAGGCAGAAAAACTGAAATAAATTGTTATGACTTAAAGGCCTTCCTACTACCCTTTTGGAGATTTGGAATTTTAGCTACACAACGCCATATACAAAAGTTAACCTGCTTTGGATCTAAAAGAGCACACAATTTTTTTTTTTTAAATGTCAGTTTCAAATCACTGATTTATATCTCATATCTTATAAGATTTGTTGACGAAATGATTTCAGTGACTTCGGGGAGAGTTGTTGTTTATGTTGTTGTCGTTTCTACCACAATAACCATTGAATCAATTTGTCTATTTATTCGTGTTATTGCTTGATGTTGGATGAAACACTTGACTAATGAAGGGGTTAATCGCTTATAACGTTGGGTCCTTTCTTTAAAACAACAGGGCCTTGTTTCATAAACCTTGTTATCGACGAACAAGTTCAGATAACTGTTCTAAGCTTCTGAAATCATCGTGATTAGCTGAGAGAAACATTGTTTTACAATAAATTACGGCACTTGTTAGTGACAACAAGTTTTATCAACAACAGCATTAATATCATAGATGATGATGATAAAGTCAAGTCAATAATGATAATGATATTAATAATAATAATGATGATAATAATAATATTGATAATGAAAGAATACACAAATGATAACAATGATTGTACAAATTTGAAAAATAGCAACAACATAAAATCTTCCGTATTTTTTCACCTTTGTACATCAGTTATGCAGTAATCCCAGGCGCCAAGGAAGCACGTGATTCTGATGACCCGGAAGCAATAAGAGAAATGTCAAAAGGAAATGCTGGTAAGATGTTTGGTATTGTGATTACTGTTTGCAGTGCTTGGAATGCTTTGTGCTATTCCCTCAAAGAGAGTATACATGGTTTTACAAGGGGACATTGGTCAATAATTGGAATTCTTAAGTGCAATTAAAACCTGCTAGTTTAATTGAACAATACGTTGAAGTTCTGCGGCAGAGATGATAACAGAAAATGGACATAAGAGAACATTTATTTAGAAAACACGTTGAGACATTGCAATTAAAAGCATTCATGTAAATATTCATGAATACTATGAGGGTTGTTAAAAAGTGTACATATGCGTGGGCGTGTGTATGTATTCGCTACGTACGAGTAGGCTAAAGTACGTGTATTCTTATTTGAAGTGTGCTTTGTTATGTTCCCCCCAAATGTGATGTAAATTCGTGTACTGCCAAACAGCATATCATTATGTGTTCTCATATGTATCTGCCTCTTCTTTACTTATCATTTTCTTCTAGAACTGTTGGGGTTCTTGAAAGGTATGCGAGATAGTACCGGCCCAACATAAGACTAACTGGAAGCAGTTCAGGCAGATGCCATCTCCCAGGGGGCACCTTATTGTACATTTAAGACCCGTTCAGATATTACCTGGTAAACCGCCGCCCCTGCACAAATACAACAGCAACAAACAAACAAAACAAAGCAAAAACAAAAAGCGCGTTTGAATTTACAGAGCATTTCGATATTGCATGAAATTTTATTCACATTTATATTTTCAGATTTTCATTTATTAGACCAACAATTAATTTCGTACTCCCTTTTCTTTTCAAGAATTCACCATCCAAAAGGTCAAGGATTGTACCTTGCGGTACCCGTATTCTAAAAACAGTAATTTGGATTAATTTGAATCATTTACGTATATTGCGTTCTATTAGGTAAGTAGTTTTTAAACCATGTATTTCAACACGCGTCAATGAACAATATTAACATCCATGAATACACCAATAACCTGATTACGATCAGTTATAAGACATTGTACACTCTATCAAATAATTGCAATAATGCTAATTCAGTTGAATGGGATTTTCTAAAACCGTATTGATCTTGGGGGAACAAATAATGTTTTTGTTAAAGGATTGAAACAGTTCTGTAATTTGACAGAAGAGACGAGTCGTCTTTTCTGTAAATTGGAATGAACTTTGCAATGTTTAATGCATCCTGAAAAATAGCTGTAGTAAGAGATAGGTCACATACACTGTCGCTCATAAAGGTGGAATATTTTTTTTAAATCCCAATTCATGGAATTATTTTAAAAATAATTTAAAAATAATAGATCTTGGTGATAGTATACATTCTCAGATTTTATTGAATAATAATTTGCCAATGTGTGTTTTGCGTGACTGCTAAAGCATGTGTATGCTACTATGTTTATCAACTAGGGGACCTATGCCCCCAAGTCATAAATGACAGTAATTAGGATTAATGCCCCACAAAAGGGCACTAATATAACACATCGACACAGTGTTGATCCTGGGGCCTCACAGTTACGAGGCCATTGCTTTGTCACTGAACCATGACTGTACGCAGCGGGGGCTAGGGTAGGGGGCAGTTTCCATAAATAAAAAAAAACACTGAAATTGCAATAAATTTTCAATAATTTATTGCATTTTACCCCGGTCCCCAACATAAACAAATCCTCTGGACGGCCATGCATTATGGCTTAAGGCATGGGTACACAATTTTAAAATAATTCCATGAATTGGGATAAAACAAAAATATTCCACCGTTATGAGCGACAGTATATAATTGATTTACGATACTACCTGCAATCTCATCATGATTACTTGAATACTCTATCTTCAACGATTTAACAATTTAACAAAACTGCAATAAAATCTCTAAGCATGAAGGAACGTAATTCATCACATGGATTTTCGATACATTCTAAATATTTTTCGGAATGATTGGAATTGATTTTTTATGTCTGATTAGGACCTAAACTTAAAATAGAAAGTACTTATTGAAACAATCAGACAATTGTTTGACCCTCATTGTTAATATCAAACTTTAAATAGACGTATGTCTTTGTTTCCTAAGGGTCTTATTTATAACTTTTCAAGTTAATAATAGTAGTCACTCTATACAGAGCGAATTTATTTTTCATTTCTTTTCACATAATATAAACGATGACAGACAATAATAAACGTAATGATATAACAGAAAATTAGCATTAAAATATCTTCGACATTGTTTTTGTGAGCAACATTATTTTTGTTAATTCATTCCTATAACGTTTATAATCGGATCATTCTAGTTAATTGGGTGACGGAGGCTACACTTGTACAACTGATTTCCATTCTTAATTGAGATTTTAAAAAATCCTATAGTTATCCAGGGATTTTGGCATATTCTTTTAATCAAATTCGTTTAGTCTTCTTGGGATACATTTATGGAAATGAAATGAGAATGAATTCAAAAAGTTTCCTTGAGCGATATTACTATGATTACAAGATAGAACTTCGTTCTATGTTTCCATCATAAGGCTATTATTTAAGGCTAAAATACATTTTCTCTCGGTTTCTACTCATACTTTATTTATCATAATTTTGTATTATGATGATATATTTGAAATACATGTGTTTCATTTTAATTTGTATTATGTATGAGATGTTTTAACTGAATACAATTGTTTTTTTTTTTTTTTTTACAAATATGAAACTACGTAGGGCAGGACAACTATAAGGTTTCCCTTGAATCTATTTCTTGAATGCATCATTGGGAGATTGTTATGCCTAGATAATAAAGGGGTTCCTGATTGCTTTATTTCAAGCTGCGTTTGATTTTGTCGGTATACATGTATCAATCAATTTGTACAATAAAAAGAGGCCCATGTGAGCTCTGTAAAATTAACCATCTAGATCAATCCCAAGTGGGTAGAAAGATAAACAGGTAATCAAGATTTAAAGATGTCTCCTTCGTAGTTATTTGAGCATGACTACGCATAGATGGAAAGACATGACATGAATTGACTAAGAAACATAGTTTTATATTTACAAAATCTCCATATGCAGATAAGATTGATCTAAAGCAAGTTCCCGTCAAACATTTTGGGCAACATTAGCTACACCTCCACACATTTGGAATTATAAAGACAATGTTTGTTTAATTCAGTTCAATCAAAGTAAATTCTTATATTGACATATACATTAAACGATCAATGGGTTTCGTATTACACTTCTGTAATGAAAGCTAATTTGATTCAGAAAATTCAGGTTAGCAAAAGATCTATTCTTTCCTGAATGAAAAGAAAATCTACCATGAAATTCAATATACATTTACAACATTTAGAGAACCATCGACAAACTAAGCCTAATGTTATCAGACACTTTATCACTTTGTGTGTAAAAACTAATGTTTACACTTTATCACTGGTATGTGTCTGAAACAAAGGTGGAAATTGTATCACTATTGTGTGTATGAAACTAAGGTTTACACTTCATTACCGTTATGTGTATGAAACTAAGGTTTACATGTTATCACTATTGTGTGTATGAAACTAAGATTTACACTCTATACGGGTATGTATTAAATTAAGCTGTTCATTTTATCACTGTTGTGTGTATGAAACTAAGATTTACACTCTATAACTTGTGTGTGTATAACAAAAGGTGTATATTTTATCACTGTTGTGTGTATGAAAGTAAGGTTTACACTTTATCACTGGTATGTGTATGAAACTAAGGTGTACATTTTATCACTGCTGTGTGTATGAAACTGAAACGTTCTAAAAGCATGAAAAGAACTGACAACTGTGTCAAACTATACGCAATGAACAGAAGAGTATTATGACTTTAGATAGTACAGACAGCGCAAGTAATTTCGTAACCATCGATGTAGGGTCCACAATCCAAGCCATCACCCACAACACACCGGACTTCTGTGAAGTACAACAGCGCACCATTCTGATCCCCCCCAGTCCCCGCTTTAGGAACCATCTCTCGATCCACACAAATAAATTCAGATCTCTGGTCTCCGTGGTAATTTGCCATAAGATAACCAGCGTACTCTAAACGCCACTCTAGAGAAGGACACATGTTGCGGGCAGGAATCATAAGTTTGCTGGTGCGGCCAGAGGGTGCCCTGCAGACTGCACAGGTCGGAGTCTGGTCCTGCATTGGTTGGACGCGTGAAGGACCAGTCTTGACTTCGTATTCAGCGGAGTATAGTAGGGCTCGGTGATCATGTAAGGAAGTTTCTACTTCGTCATAAATAGGCTTGTCCGGCATGCAGAGATGATTTGAGCCGCTGCCAGTATGGGTGAAGTGTGCACCTCCAATTGAACCTGATTAAATAAAAAAGGAATGTAACACAAATATAGGTAAACCCAGTTAAGTTTAAATTCATCAGAATCTAAATTAAGAATGATGTGGGACCAATGAAAACCACTGAAGGCAACTCCGGAGAACGTTCAAGGAATAATTTCATACCAGGTAGGCAGGTACCCATCTAAACCTTGGTGGAGAGTGGCAAATATAGATAAATGTTCTTGGCAAAGGACATTAGAACGGGGCTGGGAGTCGAAACTCGAACCATATGATCTACTGCCTGATGACATATTCTACGACACCTCTGCAGCCAGGCGCGTACGCAGGGGGGGGGGGGGGGGGGGGGGGTTTGGGGTTAAACCCCCCCCCCCTCGAGTTTTTGTTAAGGTGTATGTTTTGTGTATGTTTTTTGTGAAACCCCCCCCCCCTTTTGGTTTTTTTTTTTTTTGGTGACCTTACCCCCCCCCCCCCAACGGAACAAAATGTCAAGTTGCGATTTTTTTGGGGACTCGAAAAAAAAAAAAAAAAAGTGTGTTACCCCCCCCCCCCCCCCCTCCACTGAGCGACTTTTCCGCTGGATGAGTCTTTGCGATTTTTTTTGGGACTCCAAAAAAAAAAAAGTGTCCTCTTACCCCCCCCCCCCCCCCCCCCCCCCCCCCCTGAGCGACTTTTCGGCCGGCGCGATTTTCAAATTTTCCTGAGTCGTTGCGAAATTTTGGGCCCGATTTTAAACCCCCCCCCCCCCTTGAAAAAAAATCCTGCGTACGCCACTGTCTGCAGCCCGTGACGGCATCTGAATTTTGAACATGGGCTTACCATCATGGTTGGTAATGGGATACATAGCTCATTTGTAAAATAATTGGGAAGGGGTGTTGTGGTCTAGCGGTACGTCAGCGGAAGGTTGAGCACATGGTTCGCGGTTCGAGTCCCAGCCCCGTACTAATGTCCTCTGCCAAGAACATTTAGATATATTTGCCACTCTCCACCAAGGTTTAGATGGGTATCTGCATGGTAGGCAATTATTCCTTGAATGCCTATAGCGTTTTTTAAGAGTAGGTGGGCTAAGGTAATTTTAGTACTTGTAGGCGCCTTGAGCATCCCATAGGATTGATATTTGCGCAATATAATTGTAGCTACATGTATTATTACTTCTTTAACATTAGTGATTGTTAATTATCTCTTTGTTATGGCATGACATTCAGCAGATTAAACAGAAAATCTTGAATATACTGTTTAAATAAGGGTCAAACATTCCAATAACTCAAAGAAACTGGGCATCCTTTTGTAAATTCACTTAACCCCCACCCATTCTTGTGCACTTATGTTTCAGCTAGTGAGGCTACTGAAGGCACGTGTTTTGTGGCGATAAAGATTTTTTGTTGCGCAACATCAGATTTACTATAGATTACACTAACATTGAAATAAGTTAGCAAAGACTTTCGAAAAATGAACTCGCATATATGTCATTCCCCATTGAGTTTCCTACCATGTTTGAAATACGTTAAAAGTATTCGCACATTTCATTATGACAGACGGACAATGCTATTGAAATTGCCTGTGTTTGGTTTTCAGAAAGCCCTTGCGATGGGGTGTCATAACCATGTTCAGAATTTTTCCACCACGTGATATTGCCCAACTGTACCAACCTGAATAGATGAGTTCTGCATCTTCGGGACAAACATCGTTACCCCAGCGAATATAGATGACACCCGGAAGACTTGTCATGTTACCTACTGGATGCACTACAGGAGCAGTTGGGGTTGGTTCGTCGCAGGTTGAAGTGGTTGTTTCTTGACCTAGGATTTTAAAAATTTAGAAGTTTTATCAGAATCCATAAAGAGAAAATTCAACTGTATTCCAGACGTTTATCCGTAGTATAATTAAGGAGTGCCATCATTAGTGGTAAATTTAATCGAGTATATACAAAAAGGATTCAGTCCGGGTTTGTTTGGTCGTTGTGTTAAGTGCGTATTTCGTCAGCTAAAATGTTATGAATTTTAGAAATTTTACATTTCAGAATGAATTCATAGACAGAATTGAGTTCATAACGGATAGTATCAAATGTGGTAAATTTAATAAAACCCCAAAAACTACAAACATATTTTTGTGTAATTGCTTATGTTCTCACCATATCAATGCCTATAACTGCACCTATGTTTTTTTTAAGCGGCGGCTGTTATTACATAAGAATGTGAAAACAAATCAACCTCGAGTGACCCTCAACTATCCGTCTCCATATTGTATTATTTGATAAAGGCCTATAGTATCTCTTTATTGTGTAAATTGCCAAATACAACACAGGAGATATAATATCCGAAATGTTTTCAAATAACTTGAATTTATTTCGCTAGCCATCCAGCCTGAATTATTACTATGTCACAATTATGAATGTTCAACAACCTCTGCATGTCGTGCCATATCGTGTCAGATTGATGTCGTTATAGGCCTACCTTTGGGACTTGTCGGTGCATCCCGTCCATCTCTGCCGTCCCTTCCGCCAGTCCCCTGTGGTCCTGGAGGACCTGTTTGTCCAGGAACACCAGCAGGGCACAAGAAACATTGACCTAAAGAAGAAAAAGCATATTTATTTCATATCAAATCTAATGATCTGCGAAGTTTAATCAAAAGTTAAGCAAAATAGCTCTGTCTGAAAGTTATTCTCAACCTGGATGATAAAGGCCTACGTCATACATTCCATTGATAATTTCATATTGATTCTATAGTTGACGCATAGATCTTTTAGTTTCGAATCTTGATATCTCGTATGTTCGGACTTTGAAGGGATTTACGTGGCCAACCAACATGACCTCTGACTTTGGAAGTTCGTTTTGGAATTCAAGGCTCTCTTATTTTTCTCTTTTCTTCTAGTTAACACATCTGTTAGCTTCAATGATGTTTCTATTTTCATGACGTACTGTTCACCAGTACTGCCCTGTCTAATGCAGTGGTTTCCGATTTGATTTTGGAAATTTCGAGGTCGATCTCCTGAGAGTTACATGCTGGCTTTTTATGCGCCTCTAGGCCTGCTAGGTGTCCTTTTTTACGTGCCAGGTGAGAGTATCATCATTCGAAAGGTTAAAGGGATAGTTGAGTTCTGTTGCAGAGGGCGAGACACAAAATAATTTGTTTTGTGAAATAATGAAAAACTGAGTGTCAAATTTGAAAGAACATAGCATTGTATGACAAAATCATCTTTGTTTGATCAATATCGGTTCAGAGACGGCTGAAATATAACGATTTCTAATATTTTGTACCTTCACAAATATTAGATATTTGGAAAATTTGGAAAAAAAACCGTTGAAAAAAACGAAATAACACCTTTTACGTCGTATTTCAGCCAATGCCGGTGTGGGTTTTTAGTTGGCATTTTTGTGTTGCTTATATTACCCACAATTAGAGGGCTCATGTATTGTTATTTTAACTAAATAATTAATTAACGGTCACCGTGTGTTTTTTTTTAAGTGGGGCTGAATTGGTATGATCGTATTGGCTAAATTTCACACATTTTGGGGTCTGAAATTACCTTCATAGCAATTTTAGGTTCTAAAAGGGCACTATAAATGTCATAGATAAGAATAAGAGCAATAACCATGCACTTTGAAGGCATTTGCGGTCTGAAAACAGAACTCAACTATACCTTTAATGCATTATGAACATTCGATTTCCTGCCGCACGAACTAAATTTCTTCATAGGTGAGCCTTCGGGTGCGATGGGCATTAGATAAATAAAAAACCTCTGGTCTCTGTTTCATTAGACTTGTTACCAATAATTAGTTACAATAACTATTATAAGCTGTACTGAAATCATTACATTTGATTTGCCGAGAGGAAATTTGTCATATAATCTTAGCATATGTTATAAAAAGCTATCCAAGTATTTTGTGGCGCCCTACAGGAAAGTATATTGGAGCTACTGTTATTCATATTATACATGAATGATTTACCACTTGTTGTCAAACGTTGCACTGTTTCAATGTTTGCTTTAATGATACATGCTTATTTAATTTGTTATTGATGATTGATTACTTCATGATAAGCTTATGCTAAATACAATGAAATGTAAGTTTATGGTCATAGGAACAAAATGTAAACGTAAAGATTTATAAAAACATTAATGTTTGCATTGACAATTGTCCCGTAGAAAGAGAGTCGATCAATGTAAATATCTCGGTGTTTACTTGATACAGATTGTTCATAGACACCATGAATTGAAAGGGCGAAATAAACAATACTGCGGACCTTCTTTTGTCTTACGAAGAGCTAGGCCATTTATCGATCAAGGGATTGCTCTACTTTTATATAATAAGAGATTCGACCTCATTTTGACTATTGTAGTACGATTTGGATTTAAAAAAAACCCGATTCAGGGCACCTAAGAAGCTTCAGATATTACAAAATAGGTCATTAAAGAAGGTTTCTCGCTTCAACAGACATGAACTTTACAGTAGATTAAAACTTGATTATCCAATGTTAAAAGTTTTTTAAAAAAATGGAAAATTTGGAAAATTGGGTCGATAGTGAATCTTTTCAATTTTGATATATTTGGATGCCCCTATGGATCTATTATAAAGGTTTCGAGAAAAATGGCTTATAAATATTTACCGGTGCTCCCGGTAAATTTTGATGAATTTCAAATACCGCCTACGGCCGTACGATAGTAGCTGCGACCTTGAAAATCTCAGAATATGTAGTTGTGATATAGAATTTCCAAACGGGAATAGCTAATCGGTAGATTTTAGTCAAGAAACATTGTTTTATAGCTTAATTAATATCTCGACCTTGAGAGGGAGCTATACAGCATAGAGAGTTTATTATTTACAATTTCATAATTTAGACTCGATTTCAACTGCGACAACGATCACTCAATATTGTAGGACCGAATATGCTTCCAATATATTCATTTGAACCAAATTCATGACCCCATACCAACACTTTGTATTACCTTTAAAGTTAAGAAGGACCTGGTTATTCTTATGTACAGAATACTTAAAAATGAAGTACCAGATATTCTCTCTAGTAAAGTCGTTTCAGTTGAAAGGAAGTTATAACCTTAGAAACAGGGAGAATGTACTACAATATGTACCTAAACCGAACACAAATTTTCGTAGAAGCAGTACTCTTTATATTGCATCTTAGCTATTTGACTTTATAATTATATTCATTTTTACATTATTTTTGATGTTTCAAATACTAAGTGTGTTTGTTATAAACAGTTATCTACACATATTTAATTCTTGTTTATTATTTCAATTTCTATTGCGAATTATTTTTGTTTTATGTTTATTGTGTTAATGGTTTCAACGGACTTGCTGAAAAACAGCCTTATGGCTGATAGCAGGTGTTTTAACCGTGGTTAAATAAAACAAACAAACAAACATTGATAAGAAACTTTAAGAAACTGAGACCGGTGTTCTTACCTGAATAAATAGGCCATGTGTATGGTCCGGATGGGTTCTGATCCAGGCTAGGCTGCTCGGCACCAGATGATGGGAGCGAGGTCGGGAGAGTCGATGGCGAGTCGAGTTCCCTTCGACGTCTTGTCTTTTCAGGTTCTCCCAGCTCAAAGTCGGTCTCGATAGAGTCAGGAATCTGAATCTTGGCCATCATTAATGGATTCTTCGCGACGAGCTCGAGGGTTGAGAAGGAACGGGTGATCTCAGAAACGGATTCCTACACGAGTTTGTAGTTGAAAAAGTTAAGATACTATTTTTTTTAAAGAAAATTACTAATACGTACCATCGATATTATTTTCTGTGATTAAAGCAGTGTCATAAAGGTTCTCTTCAAAACTGATATGAAATTGTTTTCTGGTGAAACATGCCTTCGAACCCTACGACAAGTTGCCAGTAGACTATAGGCTTTTTGGTACAACGCACAATGGTCCGGCTTCGAGTAGTATTAGGGACTTTTAGATTATTAGCAGGGTTTGAAGATTTGAATCATTCATACAAATGTGAACTAAAAGGTGGTCTGAAAGTGAATAATGAAATTACACTGTTTCAGTATAAAATAATCTCTAAAACCCGTTAGAAATGAAATTAATGTGTGCAAGAATAACCAGAGAAAGGTATTTGTTTAGAAGTTTGCGTCGCATGCCTGGTGTCGAATAAATGACAACTCTCAAATCTAGTGTAATGAAAATACACGAGAGAAAAGAAAAAAAAATAGGTCAAAACTTTCTTTTACTAAACAAAATAGAGGGTTAATTGTCCTACATAAATCATAATGATTAAAGTAAACCATCCATCCAGGCAACTAAGATTCTCACTCGTTGAGTGGTGAAAGTAAAATGAGAAATTCATTCCTTGATAATATTGATTTTCCTTTTCCATTTTGGTTTCTGAAATATTTAAAACGTTGACGCTTGGTGTTCGGTACATTAGTGGACTAACTCGACTCACTTATGCGCATAGCATACAACGCATCACGTACACGACACAGTCGACTGGCGTGGTCTTTTAATGGCCATTTGAGGTGGTGACACTTAATGACACTTAATTAGTGAGCCCAGAAGCTCACGCATGCGCAGGGGATTAATATGACGTCACGCGTAGTAGCCGACGTCGGGTGCCTAAAATCGTAAGCTCGCTAATGACGCAGCGCGACCGACCGGAATCAACGCCTACGAATACGTCGACGACATGACACTCGCAGAATGTCGTACTCGAGATGAACCGTCCAGCATGCAGAGTGCCGTCACATATCGCCTCCTGGTCAGGGAGACATGAAACTGAACGCCTCAAAATGTTTCGCAATGGAAGTCAATTTCACACGAAATCCTACCGTCCTACCCGCAATTCGCGTCGATGGCCTAGAACTACAATCTATCAATACTAAAAAGCTTCTCGGCATTCTGATCCAAAGTGACCTGAAATGGAAATCATAATGTTACATATATCATCAAAAGAGCAAACGGAAAATTCACATGCTTTACGTACATGTATCTTAAAAAGGCACTGCCTTCCAGTTTGCGATTTGTTAACCATATATGATGGATATGTTCGGCCCATCGACATCCCCAAGAAACAATGTGAAAGCTTAGACAAAATCCAAAAGTGAGCCCTCCGTATAATCGTTTTCGACTGCTCGGTATACAACCTATCAGAACGTTCTTACCTGCTTTAATATGCAAACACTTGAGCAAAGGAGACATTTGCTGTGCACATCTTTCATTGGAAAAAGTATTTATAGGAACCAATTAAGGAACATCTTATCCCAGATTACTCAGAAAAGAGTTCTTAGACATACTAAGGAAATACCTGAACTACGTTGCAGAACAAACAGAGTGAAAAACAGCCCCATACCATTACTTATACGCATTTAACATTCTAGTTAACAAGAAAAGAAACATGTTTTTAATACTATCAATATTATAGTTGTGATGTAATCCCATATTAAAGTGCAATACTTGAAAGGCAAACTATGGTTTCAATTACTGGTTTAATTCTCTTTATTTATTTTTTCTCCTTTTACTCACAAAAATTCTCTCTTTCCCCCCTGTTTCCATCTTCTTTTTTTGGTTCCTCTTGTGCTTTTTTTTTTTTTTTTTTTTTTTTTTTGGGGGGGGGGGGGGAGGGGGGGGCTACACGCCTGGCAAGAGGGACCCCATATTATGCACACTGTAAAATTACGTCCCCTCCCCCCCCCCCCTACCCCTTTCCAGGTAGCAAAAAATACCTTTTTACACAGTTAGAACGGTGTTTAAAATATCACTGTTTAAAATAATGTTGTTTAAAAACGTAAACAACGTTGTTCAAAATCGAAAAATCAGTGCTCGATTGGCTTAAACAACCATTTATTAAAAAAACTAAAAGATTTAATTAAACAGAGTTGTTTAAAAAGTCCCAGGGGAAAAATCACGTAATAGATTTGACCAATCATGACTTCGCGCTGACATTTTTTCGATACGCGATTGCAATTTTCGCGCACGCACACATGCGATATGCACAAAGTACGTACATAGTACATGCATAGTGCTAGTGCAGTGCAGTGCAGATGAAAATGGCGGAACAAGGGCAAGGCGATGACTTGGTTCTTCTCGGCTTCGCCGATGGGGTTTAGGTGAAGTTAAAGAGACAAATAATAATGTTGTCTGTCACTGTTAAATGAACATGATGAACAAATGTTGAAGTTAATTGGCAACAAGCTCTACATGTTACAGTGTAATCTTTGTGATTATTGCAGGAGTGTTTCCAGTAGGTCATTTCACAAATTTAAACAAATGAGGTAATAACCATTAAACAGCTCTGTTTAAAATTTAAGCAACTCCTTTTAAACAACCCAGTTGTGCAGTAATATTGAATAAACAACAGTTGCTTAGTAATTTAAACATTATTGTTTAACATTTACACAACTTGCTTTAAACAACCGAGTTGTGCAATTTTATTACTAAACAACTGTTGTTTAAAAGTTTTTCTTATATTTAAACAACTAAGTGTTCAAAACGTAAACAACCTTAAGTTGTTTAATTTTTAAACAACAGTCAAGCGATTCACCGGTTAACTTGTGGTTGTTTAAAATTGTAAAAAACTTGTTTAATTTTTTTCTAACAGTGTATAATATCATCCCCCTTCCTTTTTTCCCCTTTTCTCTTCTCTGTCTTTCCCCATTTCTTACTTTTCCGCCTTTTCTCTCCTCTCTCTCTATCTTCCCCTTTCTTCCTTTCCCCCTCCTTTTTCTCCTTTTGTCCCCTTTTTCCCCCTTTCCCATCTCCCCTCCTTTTTTTAAAACCGTGAATCCGCCACTGGTATAGTTGTATATATGTACAGTTTCCTGCATTCTGATTGGTCGGCTGGATAGACGTATAGTCGAATAGTTGTATAGTTGTACGGATAGTGGCATGCTGCGTTCTGATTGGTTAAAACTATACACCAATCGAATGGATGTATAGTTGTTTAGTTGTCATGAATATGGCATGTTCCGCCCGCCAAAAGAGCCTAGAGACGAAGAGCCTAAGAGCCTACGAAGTTTGAAATGGATGGGGATAGAGGAAGAGACCTAAAACGGGCTCACAAAACAACATGCAAAGGCGAAAGCGAATGGGATTTGGGTGATAAATGAACAACACGTCATGACGCGTGATGTGGCCCAAATGGTTTTACATACTAATACAATCATGCAGGGTAAAAGATGGCGTCTTATCATTTATCTTCCATCTGAATTATCTGATTTCCATGTGACACTGCATAAAAATAGTTCCAGAGTGTTGTTCATATTCATCAAT
This sequence comes from Strongylocentrotus droebachiensis, assembly GCA_035222895.1. Lineage (NCBI taxonomy): Eukaryota > Metazoa > Echinodermata > Echinoidea > Camarodonta > Strongylocentrotidae > Strongylocentrotus > Strongylocentrotus droebachiensis. Next base: position 135,282 of record JAVYIG010003236.1, on the reverse strand, counting down.
TTTTTTTAAAAAGTTTTGTAGAGACGATGAACGAACATTCACTTCCATCTCTCTCCGCCCAAAAATCCGAACAATAGAATCAACCGAGTAGAATCAACTGTTAAACGCATTTATCATGAGTCCTGAAATATTGTTTTTCCTAAAAATTACCATGAATCAATGAGCTACATAAAAACTATGATCTACAATTGCGATATTGTCTTTAAAAAGAGTCACAAAACATTAGAAGTAGAATGAATAAGACATAATGCGATTATGTACACAAGTTCATTTTTCCATATTATTCATCTAGTACCAAATAACTTAGCAAAACCCGACTTAGATGCAAATAAGGGTAAGCGTAAAGATGAGCTTGAGTTCTTGTAATGATAGAAAACAGATTCTCACATAATCCAACAAACCTAAAACTGAATGTTCAAGATTACAAATAAATGTCACGTGCCAAACGATACTGGTTGAAAAGCGACTGAGTACTACTGAGCATAGAAAGATACGGAAATCAAGGTAAGTATAGGCCCGACAACATGCACATGGTGTCGGACGTGCTTAACACAGGTCCCTTTGTGCAGATAATTCGTATTCGGACAAAAACTTAGAAATTATGGTTTTTGACATTCTTTCAGATTTTGAGTCAAACATTTTAGTAACAAATGCGCGTGGCATCCATCCGTGTCCTATTCCTCAGTATTTTTGCATGAGGCTAAGCATGGATGCCATGCATGACCCCAAAACGCCACGAAATCTTTTTCTAGAGCCTTTTTAAAGTTTTGGCTGGTTTACTACAGTGTAATCAGCCCTCGTTCAAATGCGATTAACTCGAACTTTTCTGTGTGAACATAATTATACCGTATTCGGTATAATTGCAAGGTCATCTGCGCCAAATGTACTGCAAGCCTGAAACACATTGTTATGTAACGCATAGTAAATTAATCATTTAAGGTGATAACTTCCCGATGGCGTTATCAAATGTTACTTAACTTTGGAGACAGTTGCCCCATGCATAAAAGCAAATGCCCGCTTAGTTTGTATTGCCCATTACATGGAGGTGAGACTATATCTCACCTCCCTGCAGTGACCAAGGTTCGCGAGTTTAGGTCAAGATGAAGTTATTTCGAAATTGTCCCGAAAATCATGATTTTCAACAGCAATCTCCGCAAAGTCGATCACTCGAAGGGTGTATATTTGTCCAACAAAGGGCATGGGTTTGGCCAGTCACGAAACAATTTGGTCTTAAATGGAATGCCAAAATGTATACGTTTACATATAAGTGTACATACCTGAAGGAACAGTACTTGTTTTCTAATTTCAGAGATTTTATCCTCTTCTGTCTGGGTCAGTTTGCCTGAATCTAGAATGTTTTCAGGGTCAAAAGCTACATGCGAGAAGAGAGAGACGCGTTGTGATGAAAGAAGATCCATAATGATTAGATAGAGGCAGAGAGAGAGAGGGGGGGGGGGGGGGGGGGGGAGAGTATAGGGGTTATTATGAGGCAGTTGGATATAAGCAGGAAATGAGAGAGAGAGAGAGAGAGAGAGAGAAACAAAATAAAAAATAAACCTCATTTCAATTGGTTCTAACTTATTAACATTTTAAAGAGAAAGTGATCACTTTTTTTAAAAACATTTTGATCAAAATCTTGTTTAACTTGGACATGTTCTTGGTACAATGTTGTGATTTTTACCTGTAATATCATTAAAGGATTATTAGCTCAGACGTATTCCTTATAACAGATAAAACAAGGTAGAAAAAATATCAACGAAAATTAAAATTCATTACGTAGGCTTACATTTACGTAGAATCAGAGTGAGTATGTTAATATCAACTATATCAATAATAAATGATTATCAGCTTACTTGAAAACATATATTAGAAAGTCTAGATTTCTGCTTGGTGTTCGAAAAAATATACAAAAATACAAGAGATAATGATGCTCCGTACACGAAAATATTGTTAACAAATTTTCGCTCTTAGGGCTTTGTCAAGTAATTATTTTATTTGACTTTGAAAGATGTTATTGTTATGCATAAAAATATTCGCATCTTATATACCTCCTATCTTCCTCTGTCCATTCCTATACATTATTTGTTAAATGTATTATACTTGCACATCCTCTTCCTGGCTTTAATACATTAGGTTTAAATCATACACCAGACAATGCTTTTGCGGATCAGAGTTATCGACTAAATAAATTGTTTTATTTCTTGCCCAAATGTTGGTTGCCAAGAACACTTCTTACACTATACTCATCTACCCCATTTCAGCACTTGTGTACGAGACATCATTGGTAGAAATTTACATTGATAAGTAGCATAAATGATTAACAAAACCTGCCTAGGAACCTCACCTTCCTCTTGCGTAGCTTCCTTTGAAACAGCAACGGCTTGGGTGACCCCAACAAGACACAGACATGAAAATAGAGCTAGAGTGTTGACAAAGAACGACTTCATCTTGAAAAGTGTGTTGATAGTAGCCGAGAGATTTGTTTCAATAATTTACTTCGAAAGGGAAGGTTTTATAGGAAAATTGCTGCAATCACTTTGATGAGAAGATGAATGCGTGGTGCTTTTGACTGATCACGGAACGGGTTGGCCTCGGTATTTTTAAGCCCCTCCCACTCTTTGCCAAATTCGGGGCCCGAGCTAGTTCGCGGAACAACCATTTATGTATCAAGCAAAGTTTTGGTGTATTGTGCCAATTTTTTTTGTAAAGAATTCAAAGTCTCTATAACCGTTTGCCTTCATGTATATTAAAGGTACTCTGTCCCATTTGCAGGCCAAACAAAATGAAAAGGTTAAATTCCAACGGCATTTGAAAGATAATACTAATTTAGAACTTCCCTAAAAAGGTGGGGCTTGAAAATGTCTTCAAGTGGGAAAATAACGACTATTAGTTGTCAAATCGACATAGGAGCTATAGAGCCAATAGGTAATAGTTTTGATTTTCAGACCATTGTATTGAATGGTCATACGTTTTATGCTGCGCAAAGATTTAATCAGTTTAATTTTGGCCATGACAAGAAGTGGGTAATTGATGTAGACAAATGTTCATGTACCCTTTACAGCTCATTTTATGTATGTTATTATCAAAGAAGAAAAAAAGCCAGTCAGCTCACTCAATAATGTGTGACAGTGAAGTCTAGCAAGTAAACAGATTTCCTGGCATAATTTGAATATTAGGACACTGCTAACATTTAAATTTCACAGATAGGACATACATGACATATTCGTACTTCCTACAAAGTTCTACAGAATTTGAGGTTGGCTGCAAAAGGGACATAGTACCTTTAAGCCAAACTGAGCTATAGCGCATAATAGGCTAGCTTGACAACCAACTTATATGGTAAAAAGTTAAAAGGGCAAGGTAATTTTCATGTAGAAGTACATGCAGACAGTCTTTCTTGCTTTCTTCTCCTTCTCCTACATGCTACCATTTTGACAAAACCGTCTTTATCTTCAATGATACAATATTTGATTACTTTACTTGCATTATGAAGATATGAGGATATATCCCCCCATCCCCCACCCCCCCCCACACACGTTCATAATATAATTGCATGCTTCCATACATATGTACAATACACCATCATTGCCTTTGTCTTCCATAGCAATTTGAGGCGCATTTATTATTAATAGCAGCAGTTTATACAGCGCTCCAGCATTTCAAGGAATTAATTCCTGCCAGGTACCCATTTACATCACCTGGGTTGAGTGTGGCAAATGTAGATCAATGTTTTGCCAAAGGACATTAGTGCCGCATTAGCATTAGTATTATCTAGATAGACGGCGCTATAGAAATGCCTATTATTAGTAGTAGTATTAATGATACCAACACCTTTTGAAGTCTTATTAGTTATGGCAAGGACTTGGCTATTCCAAGATAAGTCTTCATTGACTACTACACCTTAAAGAATTGGTAGAAATGACTCGCTTTATATCAAGTATGTTGATTTGAACTACCAGTTTATGAGAATTGTTTTTGTTAATTTTTAAATTATAGAAGTACATTTATACAGTTTTATCTAGGTAAATAGATAGCTTATTTGAATTCAACAATTTAGATACATTTTGTAGTTTATTATTAAGCATAATTTGGAACTGTGTAATATAATTATGACTAATCAAGATGTTGGTATCATCAGCTAAAAAGACAAGTTTTCTCATTTTGTTATTATTCTCTCATTTTTCGTCCATCTATCCTTGACCGGTAACCCCACACTTCCTCTGTGAAACCAGCATCCCCCCCCATGGATAGAACCACACTACGCCATTGTGACTGCCAAATTGTTCTTTCTTAGCCTGAGCCGTGAACTATATATCAAATTAAAGAAGCGATATTTACGTATCGTCATGAGCAAACCATTATTTAATGAAGTGCTAAAATTTTTTTTTTTTAATGAAATAAAAACTTTCATCAACTATCATATCTATAGGGAGAAACAAACTAGAACACGACACGATGTACCAACCAGGGGCGTCGCCAAAGGGGGGGGGGGGTGTGGGGGGGTGCGACACCCCCCCACCTGTCAGGATATTGTCGGTAAAATTGCGCTGCCGTCGGGAAAAAGAGAAAAGGGGGAGGGAAAAAAAGAGAGGGAAAAAAAGAGAGGGAAAAAAGAGAGGGAAAGAAAAGAAAAAAGAAAAGGAAAAGAAAAGCAAGAAAGGAAAAGAAAGGAAAGAAAAGAGAAGAAAGAAAGAGAAAAGAGAAAAAGAGGGAGGAGAGGAAAGAAAGGAAAAGAAAGAAAAGGGAAAAAGAGTGAAAGGGAAACAAAAGAAACGGGGGATGAAAGAGAGGAGAGAGAGGGGAGGTAAGAGTATGAGAGAGGAGGAGGTTGTTAGGTGGAGCCGTCTCGTCGAGGGAGCAAGAAAGACACGGGTATATAATGTTGCCGTGTCGGGTCAGCTGTGTCGGTATTCTTGCTCGATCCTCGTGTACTATATGCAGAAGTTTGAAGTCGGTGAGATGTATATTGTCGGTCGGCCGACAAGTTTTTTTTCCCTACGAACTGTGACTTCTTATCCGCTGTGACAACTTCGAGAGTGACTACAACTACAATACTAGTATTTTCTCGAAGTTTCATTTTCCTATAATATCAGCTAAAGAAATCAGAGGTTTAACATTTTCGGGGAAAATAAATTCAAACAAAGTTTAAGAGTCAATAACGGTACGACGAATCGTCTTACTTTCTTGATAAAACGCCCAAAATTTTGCGCTTCGCGCGGTAGGGAAAAACTTCATTTAGACGAGTCGAAAACGGTACGACGAATCGTCTTCTTTCTCTAATAATTTAAGGAAAGGTCAAAGCTTCCGCGCTTTGCGCGAGAGGGGGAAACTGAATTCAGACAAAATTAATAGGGCTTATTTAAAGTCGAAGACGATACAACGAATCGTGTTCCTTCTCTAATAATTTGAGGAAACGTCAAAGCTTTCGCGCTTTGCGCGAGAGGGGGGAACTGAATTCAGATGAATATGGCTTAATAAGATTCAAAAACGGTACGAGGAATCGTCTTCCTTTCTCTATATTGTGATGAAACGCCAAAAATTCCGCAATTCGCGCGGTAGGGAAAAACTTCATTTAGACGAGTCGAAAACGGTACGACGAATCGTCTTCTTTCTCTAATAATTTAAGGAAACGTCAAAGCTTCCACGCTTTGCGTGAGAGGGGGAAACTGAATTCAGACAAAATTAATAGGGCTTATTTAAAGTCGAAAACGGTACAACGAATCGTGTTCTTTCTCTAATAATTTAAGGAAACGTCAAAGCTTCCGCGCTTCGCGCGAGAGGGGGATACTGAATTCAGACAAAATAAATAGGGCTTATTTAAAATCGAAAACGGTACAACGAATCGTGTTCTTTCTCTTATAATTTAAGGACACGTCAAAGCTTCTGCGCTTCGCGCGAGAGGGGGAAACTGAATTCAGACGAAATTAATAGGGCTTATTTAGAGTCGAAGACGGTACAACGAATCGTGTTCCTTCTCTAATAATTTGAGGAAACGTCAAAGCTTTCGCGCTTTGCGCGAGAGGGGGAAACTGAATTCAGATGAATATGGCTTAATAAGATTCAAAAACGGTACGAGGAATCGTCTTCCTTTTTCTATATTGTGATGAAACGCCAAAAAATCCGCGCTTCGCGCGGTAGGGAAAAACTTCATTTAGACGAGTCGAAAACGGTACGACGAATCGTCTTCTTTCTCTAATAATTTAAGGAAACGTCAAAGCTTCCGCGCTTTGCGCGAGAGGGGGAAACTGAATTCAGACAAAATAAATAGGGCTTATTTAAAATCGAAAACGGTACAACGAATCGTGTTCTTTCTCTTATAATTTAAGGACACGTCAAAGCTTCTGCGCTTCGCGCGAGAGGGGGAAACTGAATTCAGACGAAATTAATAGGGCTTATTTAGAGTCGAAAACGGTACAACGAATCGTGTTCTTTCTCTAATATAGGATTTCCCGGCCAAATTCGCGAGTTTGTCATTCAAATTAATTTGTCTTACGTTCAAATTCGACGGTTTTAGTGCAGTCAGGTATATCTCGGGTTTATATTCCCTTTTCTAGTTTTCAAATCTATGGAATTTTCGTTAGAATCTACGTATGTTCCATTCAAATTAATGAATAATGTGCTTCTTTCGCTATTTGGTCATTCGATTTGGCGCAACACAATTTTATGACAACGCGACGGTGTACTTTTAGCATTCTAATTCATTTGTAGCATTCAAATTTGCACTTTGTGCACTTAAATTTATTGATGGTCAATATACATTTCTCGTTTATTACACACATTTTATAGCTCATTCTTTTTCTTTCAAGATTGTTTTTTTTCATGTGTATTTCATCATATTTCATTTTCTTGCATTTATACACTTTTACTTATTAGATTTATCTGATATTCATCAGCATTTAAGTTTGATTGTTAAGAAGAAAAAAACGACTTGCATCTACGGACCTGATGGTCTCAGTATATTTGTAAATGTTCATGTGAGGAAGTTGTTTGTCTTATGTTTCATCATAAATTTATCATAATTTCATCATAATTTCATTATGGAAGAAGGGTACAATATTGTGACTGGGGTAGGGACTAGAGTCAATAATTTGAACATGATTCATTATTTAGCCATGTCTTTAGCCATCGATCTGATTGCGGGCAAGTAAACTATGAAACTCTTTAAGAAAAACAGAGGGGTGTGCTGGGTATAAGAGACGATGTGAATTACTTTTGTAAAATTCCGAGTCTGTAGTAAAAAGGGGCGATTGAGGGTACCCCCACCTTTCCCGGGTATATGAACATGTCCGTGCAGAAATGCCATATCCCTTGATTTCGCCCATTCTTTACTTTATGTCTGACTACACCCATCTGCATTGTCCTGAAAATAAATAAATGGAATAACAGCTTAGACCCCAATGGCAAATCATGCATTTTAACTGCATTATTTTAAAACTGTAAAAGTTTGTTGCAATTCTTCCCCCTAACAATCCAAACTTGACTAACAATATTACGAATACGAATGACAGGTGTTAATTTGAATGATAAAAATTACGCTTCGACAAGTGAATATTAATTTGAATGCTAGTTGAGCAGTTTCTAAATTGAATGACAGATCTATGAAACCCTTCGACCAAAATCCTAAATTAAATACAAAAACTGGAAAATTGAATGATAATTGGCATGGCAAAGCCGATCTGCGCTAACTTAAATGCAAAGTAAATGAATTCGAATGACAAACACGCGAATTTGGCCGGGAAATCCTATAATATGAGGAAACGTCAAAGCTTTCGCGCGAGAGGGAGAAACTGAATTCAGATGAATAGGGCTTATTAAGAGTCGAAAACGGTACGACGAATCGTCTTCTTTCTCTAATAATTTAATGAAACGTCGAAACTTCCGCGCTTCGCGCGAGAGGGGGAAGCTACATTCAGATAAGGATTAGGAGTCGAGAACCGTACACCGAAACGCTGCTTTTTCTCATAATTTAATGAAACGTCAAAGCTTACGCGCTTTGCACGGGAGGGGGGGGGGGAAACTGAATTCAGAAAAGGATAAACAGTCGAGAACGGTACAGCAAATCGTCTTCTTTTTTATAACAATTTAAAACTTCATTAAGACAAGGATTAGCAGTCGAAAACGGTACAATTAATCGTCTTCTTTTCCTAATAATTTAAGAACACGTCTTATCTTCCGCGCTTCGCGCGGGAGGCCCATCACCCACACCCCCCTAATGAGCGCGCTTTTAAGTGAGTCTCTTGCTCACTACCGCCCCTCCCTAAAACAAGATCCTAGCTCCGCGCCAGCATTAAAATATATATATATGATGCTGACTAAATTGAAGAAATAATTCGTATATTAATGTCGTCGAGGAAAATGACCATTTTGCGCATATGCAAGTACTAAGGATAGTCCATAGGAAAAACAATTTAGCCTTCGGCCCCAGGTTTATAGGGTTGAATTTGTAGATATTAGACATTTTGTTTTGTCGGTAATTGGTGGCTAGCTTTGTCGGTAATCGTTGACCTCTACACCCCCCCACTGAAAAAGGTCTAGCGACGCCCCTGGTACCAACACATATTAATTCATACTACACGAAATCGACAGTTGATTATAATACAGTTAAAGTGAGGCTGGTGACGAAATATATAGGCTTATTATGACAAATTTGAACTAAAATATTAAAACAAGCGAGGGATAGAACACTCCTTGTATCTTAAATGGGACTTTTATCTTGTGTTTACATATCTGGTTGAGGGAAGCAAAAGAATTAAAACATAGAATGTGAAAACATAAAACTTTGTTTACTAAAAAGAACCTTATTGTGAAGCAAAATATAATTTGCGAAAAACCGAGGGAAAACCCCAAAGCAAGTAAACTATACATTCGCATGCGTTTAAAATCATGACATGCTTTAATCTTTGACGCGACTGTTATTTTCTTAGGGAACCAGTGTACAAATATTGACTGCTCATGTGGATAATGGTGGAAATTACCACTCCCTCGGTGGTGTTCATACCGGCCCTTCTATCACCCCATCCAATTACAAAGCAGTTCATAATTGTTTAATATTCGTCATCCTTTTCATTGATTCATGAATAGGTCCAGAAAAGAAAGCCGACATCAAGAGTCTATTTGCTCCTCACAGTAACATATTTACAGTCTTTCGAAGTTCAAAACAGTTTCAAATATCCAACGCTAAAAAAAATCCAACATACGGAAGTCCAATCTATACAGGTACTGCAGACGTAGGGCTTTTACTAAACACTCGGGTCACGCATGGCTGGGCCAATTTTTATTAGGGACTTTTAGATTTGCACGTCGACAGCTTTGACTGCAACGTGTGACGTAATTTTAAGGCACTGCGCATGCGTCACGTCGTCTCAGTCGGCGATCGAGAATGCGTCAACCTTGATTTTCCTAAATCTAGTACGGTACTAGTATATGCCGCGTGCACATAAAATATACAGTTCCTCAAGTAGACAAAGGAACATCCCTTCACTGCTATAATGTAAAAATGTGTAGTGTCACATGCATATGCACCTGTTTCACACATTTTTACATAATAGCATTGTTTTGTTTTAATGATAGAAAAATAAGAAGACAAGAATTGAGGCTGACATTAGGAAAAACAAAGCACTAGATGGATAAAGTGGATTTTAGAGAAAGTGCAATAGGGCCTACTAGTGCGGTATGGTATGTAATCCCGCAGGATTTTTTTTTTGCCAAAGTTGATTTTTGTTTGTTGCTGTTTTGGCTTCAAAAGGATCCCAATTGGCCAAATATGATGGGGTTCAAATTTTCAGACCCCTCCTTCATTTTCTAGGGGGTCCATATTGGGCGCCAAAATGGCTTATATTAAGCGCAATAGGGAAATTTGGTGTCTTCGGGAAAATTTGAACCCCATCAATTTCTGATAGCTTGGACCCCAATGAATGCAAAAATGCAAAAAAAAAAATTGGCACAAGAGTCCTACGGGAGATGTTTCAGTGACATACCGTACTACACTATACGTCCTACAAGGGACTAATGCCTAGTTCACACCGACGCCGAATGTCGCGCTTTAAATCGGCGATCAATTCGGCGTCATTTTTTCAAAAAATCTCACGATCTCCTGAGATATGTTATGCTAAGTTCACACCGACGCCGAATTGATGGCGAATTAAATCGGCGAGCAAAGCGGCGGCAAAGCGTAACAAAGCTTAATTAAAGCGTAAAGACCTTAATAGAGCGTGAGAAAGCTTTGAGCAATTCGGGACATTCGGGTGCAGGATTGCAAACCAACAGAAATACACTTGTATTTCGATGTCATGGGCCCTCAAAAGCAATGCAGTAGTGCAGTGGCGGATCCAGGGGGGGGGGGGGGGGGGTGCAAATTTTCAAATTTTCGAGGCCCCCCCCCCAAACAAACAAAAAAAAATGCTCACTTACCCACCCCCCCCCCCCCCCCCCTCTCCCCCTCCCCCACTGAGCGAATTTTCGACCGGCGCGATTTTCAAATTTTCGAGAGCAAAGAAAAAAATAGTGCTCACTACCCCCCCCCCCTCCCCCCCCCCCCCCCGATAGATCGAGATGCGCCTTGTCATGTGATATAGTTTTGACCAATGGCGAATAAGAATCTAAGTATGAGGTATATAATAACCAATAGCATTTCCCTGGTGTGATTGCTCTATATATTACGAAAGTAGTCAGCCAATTTTCTGATCTTGAAATAGAGGGTAACCGTCTCAAACTCTTTTTAGAATACAGGCCTTTTTACCTTGCAATCCAACCCTGGTAATAAGTTGATTTGCATGAAAGCAGAAAAATAACAGAAACCGAATGGCAAAAGTTTGAAATAAATCGGACCAATATTAAGGAAGTTATAAATGTTTGAAATATGAGATCACTACGTACTGGTATGCGAATCTCAAATTGGTAGTTCGGTCAGTGGATTGTGAAGTAGGACGTGGATAACTCTCCCATTCGCCGTGTACAAAAATATCATTAATTTTTGTTTTTCTCGTATAAAGTTCCTTCTCCCTTGGAGCACTACTCAAAATATATTATGGATAGCATATTAGTATGGGTCCTCTATAAGAATAGAGCCTCCTGAGTAATGAATTTTGACAAATTTAAAGTTTTAGTCAATTGATATGTTGGAACAGATGGGAAAGTAGTCCGGCATTACATCACATTGGCATTACCGCTTTAGCCAATTTGTAGTGCCCATACGTATAGTGATTACGACATTAAAAAATCATATTTTTTTTGTATTTAGTCAGATTTAATTGAAACTTTCATCAGTTTGCTTCTCTGATTTGTCTGCTTTCCTTTAGAGTAGTTATATATTTGGGTTGGATTTCCCTTTAAACTCGATATTCTTATTCTCTCATTTTTCGTCCATTCATCCTTGACCGGTAACCCCACACTTCCTCTGTGAAACCAGCATCCCCCCCCCATGGATAGAACCACACTACGCCATTGTGACTGCCAAATTGTTCTTTCTTAGCCTGAGCCGTGAACTATATATCAAATTAAAGAAGCGATGTTTTACGTATCGTCATGAGCAAACCATTATTTAATGAAATAAAAACTTTCACCATCTATCATATATTATAGGAAGAAACATACTAGAACACGACACGATGTACCAACGCATATTAATTCATACAACACGAAATCGACAGTTGATTATATTACAGTTAAAGTGAGGGTGATGACGAAATATAGGCTTATTATGACAAATTTGAACTAAAATATGAAAACAAGCGAGGGATAGAACACTCCTTAAATATCTTAAATGGGACTTTTATCTTGTGTTTACATATCTGGTTGAGGGAAGCAGAAGAGTTAAAACATAGAATGTGAAGACATGAAACTTTGATCACTAAAAAGAACCATTTCTGGTATTATGATTGTGAAGCAAAATATAATTTGCGGAAAACCGAGGGAAAACCCCAAAGCAAGTAAACTATACATTCGCATGCGTTTAAAACCATGACATGCTTTAATCTTTGACGCGACTGTTATTTTCTTAGGGAGCCAGTTTACAAATATTGACTGCTCATGTGGATAATGGTGGAAATTACCACTCCCTCGGTGGTGTTCATATCGGCCTTTTCTATCAGCCAATCCGATTACAAAGCAGTCCATAGAAAAGAACGTCAACATCAAGAGTCTATTTGCTCCTCACAATAGTGAAGTCCAAAGCACTATGGACACTTTAAACAAATGTTACGACAATAACATGTCCCTAAACGTAAGTAAATGTCATACCATGAGGGTTTACTTTGGCAAGACATCCATAACACCCCTTGATGTAAAGCTGGCCCATGAAACTCTAGAACAGGTCGATTGTGTCAAGATACTTGGTGTCAGTAACTGTTCAATCAAATTTGAAGTGGGATAGAGAATGCAAATGTTACGGTCTCTCACCCCTTTCAAACTTCCCTTACAAGTTCTTTTCACTATTTACACAGGATTCTTTCGACCACTGCTCAAATATGCAGTACCTCGACTGGCATTCCATACAGCGCAAACAGGAACGTGAGCTCCGCATAGCGCTTTGCCCACTTTATCATTGTTAAAAGAGGATAGCTTTCGAAATTGGCTACCCCCTCAAAGGCAAAGCCTGGCCCGCGCACGCTAAGAAGGGCCCATATGTACCCAACAATGAGGTGTAGAGCTGATCGATACAAAAAGAGCCCAATCCCCTTTCTTGTCTGCTTGCTCAATTCACTGAAAAATTGTAAAATTCTGAATATTTTATAACACATTTAACACATTTCATGTAAAACTTAATAACTTAACACATTTATCGAAATTGGCTTCAAAAACAAAAAAAACGACCACAAACGTTTGATTATTAGAGAGGCCAAAACCTTTAAACGCGATTATCTCGGAATGGCCAAAAGCAGTAAAGGCCCTTTTGGCATAAGGCCGACGATATATTAGTTTTGTCATGATTATTATTATCATTATCATCATCATCATTGTTATTATTAATATCAGTTTTTATTATCCCCCTCATTATCCTCATCCGCGGCTCCTGCAAGTAATACTCGCCTATTTGGTACGTATAATTTTCGCCTATACTTCCGAACAGACCAATGAACGCCTCGCCAACTGATGCTCTGACTTCAAACTCGAATGACGTCATATTTTGAGTGATATTTAAGTCATGGTAGGAGAATGCTCTTGTCTCGCCGACATCGGGAGTGAAGATAGCTGGACAAGCTGTTTGAGAGGGGGGAACACGTACATGAGTGAAATAAGCTGCGTTTACACTGCAAGTCAAAATCGTCAATTATTTACACATTCCGAGTGTTTCGCCGTTAGTTAACATATATAGCAACTACCGGCAAACACGACGAACAATCGAAATCGAAAATCAAAGTCAGATTTTTTTTTTTTTTTCTTTTTTTTAACGCCTGCCGAAATGTTAGGAGCCCTAATGTTTGTCTTGTTCCAAATTCGTGAGAAAATATTTAGCGCTGAATCAGCCAGCCGGCGAATAAGCAGGGGGGGGGGGGGGGGGTAGGGTTAGTGAACACCCTTTTTCTTTAATAAACACCCCCCCCCCCCACCCTGCGTCAGGGAGTGGGCCCGTCTTCTTCTTTTTTATTAAACAAAGGTTAAATAATTTCCTGCTTCATGTACTTGGAGCCTGAATGATATTAACTCTACAATCTACTTGTATGTCAACGTATATGATTAAGCACCCTTCTGGCTCTTTAGCAGACTATTCATTACTACTATTTATTTAAGACATATAGATGTGTATACATGGACATTATCATATGCATGTACAGTTAACAACTAAATTATTACTATTCTCTTACCCTTGCCGTACCAAGTTTTGTAATGGTTTAAGTACAAGTATTGAAGCAATGGATTTCAATTTCTAAGTTTATCTTTCTTGAGAATGTTTAGGCTTAATTTATATTTCTTAACATAGTACAGTTTCATCTAAAAGTATTCAAGAAAGGCGCTGATCGAACCAACCTTTTTTTTATTATCATTTTACGAAAACAAAAATATTATTTACAAGGGTTATGAATATTTTAGTTCTTAATTGTATGTATTTATAAATAATCCATGTACTTTTTATAAAAGTACACGTTCATGTTTTAGACACCCTTCTGGATCTGAAGAAGCAGGAGATGTTTTCCTCATCATTGACCTGCAATTGACAAAAGACTCCAGTACGTTCATGTACTACAGTTGTTTTTTCTATGCTCTCAATAATAATCATCAAGCCATTGTGTTAGTAAAATTTCACCAAATCAAGATTGAAATAGTTTCCATTTCTTGTAACTGTTATACATTTAACCAAAACAGACGAAGGCCTGCACCATCCCCCGTGCAAAATATGTCAAAATACTTACATAATTGTCGTTCCTATGCAACCCCCCCCCCCCCCACACACACACACCCAAGATAAAAGGTAGTGATGAAATATTAAAAAAAACATTACAAATTAATAAAATGCAGCAAGATAAATATACACACAGCCAGTGGCGTAATGAGCAAAAACGTTTGGGGGGGGCTGAATGTTTGTCAAAGTGAGGTCTAGGGGCGGAGCCCCGAAGCTCAAGGGGTATGGGAAAACAGTGGCGGTTCCAGGAATTTCTTACCGGGGGGGGGGCACAAAATGGCCTGGGGTTAAATATATATAAAACGATAAAGCGACAGAGCGAGGCTTTAGCGGCGAGGGAGCGGAGCGACCAAGTGGGGGTGGGTCTGGGAGGGGGTTCTGACCCCCTCCCTGAGTAGGAAGCATTTGCAATTTTAGAACCATATTAGACGCATTTTCAGGCACTTCCTGGAGTAATGACGTAAAATTGCTTTCTCCTACCCCCTCCAAGAGATCTTTTGCAATTTGAGAACCATATTTGGCGCAATAATGTCCACCGGCACTTCCTGGAAAAAGAGAGGCCTTCTGATTGGTTAGACGTTCAGGGGGGGGGGGGGGGGGGGTGTTACACCCTCAAATGTAATAACTCCCACAAATGTAATAACGCCCACAAATATAATAACACTTTACCCACAAATGTAACAACACCCACAAATGTAATAACACTTTACCCACAAATGTAATAATTTCACCCACAAATGTAATAATGACTTTACCCACAAATGTAATAAATTTTAAGTGATATTTTGAATCACCCACAAATGTAATAATGACTTTACCCACAAATGTAATAAATTTGAAGGGATATTTTGTCGAATTTAAAACTAAAACCCTGTAATAAAGCATGGGTATAGCGCGCAGTCTTTGCTCCAGACCCGGTTATTTCAAAAAAATTAAAAAATCTTCAAAACTAAGACCACACCATCTTCCAAACTAAGACCCGGTAATAAAGCATGGGTTTAGAGCGTAGTTTTTCTTCCAGACCCGGTTATTTCAAAACTTTTTAAAAATCTTCAAAACTAAGACCCCATCATCTTATTCCTATGTAAGAACATAAGTATGGAGCGTAGTCTTTCTTCCAGACCCGGTTTTTCAAAAGTTAAAAAACAAACAAAGAACAAAACAAAACAAAACAAAACAACAAAAAAACCTTTTAAACTAAGATCCCTCTATCTTCCAAATTAAGACCCGGTAATAAAGCATGGGATTCGAACGTAGTCTTTACTTCAGACTCGGTTATTTAAAAAAAAAAAATCTTCAAACTAAGACCTCACCATCTCATTCCTGTGGAATAACATGGGTATAGAGCGTAGTCTTTCCTCCAGACCCGGTTATTTCAAAGGAAATAGAAATTTAAACAAATCTTCGAAACTAAGCCCATCATCTTATTCCTCTTTTTTTTCATTTAAAAAATAAATTACATTATTACATATGTGGATACAACACGTCACAAATAAATGATTGGTCGGCGGTCACACGAACTGACGAATCAGTCAAAATGGTCCATATATATAACACACAGAGGAGGGACCGATTCGATGGTTCGTTGACCGTCGACGATTTCTTAATCATGTAAATATTCTATTGTAAACAAACAAAAGGGTATCAACTGGGTTAAAGAGCTTCCCTCTTATACAAAACTCCTAAACGAGGACCCGAAAAAGGTCCTTGGATGGAAATCTCCTTTCGAGATTTTCTTTAGTAGGAAACCAGAACAAAATTATATCTCCCGTCAAAAAACAAACTATACTATCCATGGTTGGGAAAAGAATGTACAAGCTGTTCGAAGAAAGGCTTACAAGGCTTTGCAGCGTGTAAAAAAAAGAACGATTAGATCCCAGGAAAAAAAACTTAATGTACCAAACATACCAGATCAGGTAAAGGTTGTTAATATTCTTTATCTCATTGTATAATTAAAATAATTATTTCCTTTTGATCAGTCATACTTCATTTCAACTCCGTCTACTCTTAAAGCATCTGAAAAGTATTACTGAAAAACTGTTGGAGTTGTACGTGTTAAGTAGTTTTATATGGACGAATACTAAGTTACAGAAAGCCAGGTACATTTAGTATTTCGGCATCTTGTTCTCTTGTTTTTCCTAGCTTAGAAGAATTGTCACGTGTTAGGTTGTTTGCGTTTTATATCAAGTTCAGTTGATGTTATCAGGTTCAATATTGCCCAAATTATAACCTTGTTTGCTTGTAAAAGACATGTGAGTTACTCCAGCTTTTTATACGTAATAATTATTTTGGTTCTGTTACCGTCTGTATATTAATGAAACAACCTCTTCATTCGTTTGGAATAAAATACTTTCTATCTTACAAAATCTATGTATCCATCATTGCATTTAATACTATAAAACCATAACCTCTGCAATTTACTCACATTGATTGAGAGAGTATATAGATATTTTATCAGTCAAAGGGTTCTGCAATCGTTCATCCAAAACATGCAAATATGTTTCGCGCGATCTCGTTATACAGCTATTTATGATTTGTTATATGAAAGTATGCGTTGTTATTCGCTTGTTAACCGATTATCATCCCCCCAAAAAAGAAAAAACAGGGTCATAGTACATAATAAATATAAGGTATAATGTGTAAATCATCAGGGATAATTATGTTATAATAATTAATCTCAAGGAAGATATGCTGCCGGCGAAGAAGCAAATGGAGGAATAGAAAACATTATAAAAAAAAGCTGAAGATGGAAAACGACATTGCCAGATAGACAGAGAGACAGACAGGGAGAGGGAAAGAGAGAGAGAAAGAGAAAAAGGGGGGGGGGGGAGGGGGCGGGAGAGATAGAAAGTTGGGTCTTAGTTTCGAAGATTTGTTTAAATTTCTATTTCATTTTAAATAACCGGGTCTGGAAGAAAGACTACGCTCTATACCCATGTTATTCCACAGGAATGAGATGGTGAGGTCTTAGTTTGAAGATTTTTTTTTTTAAATAACCGAGTCTGAAGTAAAGACTACGTTCTAATCCCATGCTTTATTACCGGGTCTTAATTTGGAAGATAGAGGGGTCTTAGTTTAAAAGGTTTTTTTGTTGTTTTGTTTTGTTTTGTTTTGTTTTTTGTTTGTTTTTTAACTTTTGAAAAACCGGGTCTGGAGGAAAGACTACGCTCAATACTTATATATGTTCTGATGGGGTCTTAGTTTTGAAGATTTTTAAAAAGTTTTGAAATAACCGGGTCTGGAAGAAAAACTACGCTCTAAACCCATGCTTTATTACCGGGTCTTAGTTTGGAAGATGGTGGGGTCTTAGTTTTGAAGACATTTTTTAATTTTTTTGAAATAACCGGGTCTGGAGCAAAGACTGCGCGCTATACCCAGCTTTATTACAGGGTTTTAGTTTTAAAATCGACAAAATATCCCTTCAAATTTATTACATTTGTGGGTAAAGTCATTATTACATTTGTGGGTGATTCAAAATATCACTTAAAATTTATTACATTTGTGGGTAAAGTCATTATTACATTTGTGGGTGATTAAAAATTATTACATTTGTGGGTAAAGTGGTTATTACATTTGTGGGTGAAATTATTACATTTGTGGGTAAAGTGTTATTACATTTGTGGGTGTTGTTACATTTGTGGGTAAAGTGTTATTACATTTGTGGGCGTTATTACATTTGTGGGAGTTATTACATTTGAGGGTGTAACAGGGGGGAGTGTTGTAGAGGCCACCGCTAACTGACAAAACTAGCCACCAATTACCGACAAATATATTAACACCAATGCCCCAATGTCTACTAATTTAAGCCTATAAACCCGGGGCCAGGGACTAAGTTATTTTTCAGTTTTTCCCCTCACGCGCGAAGCGCGGAAGCTGTGACACTTCATTAAATTATTAGAGGAAGGAGACGATCAGTTATACCGTTCTCGACTCTCCTTGTTTCGCCCGCCCCTCCCGCGCGAAGCGCAGAAGCTATGACGTTTCATTTAAATATTAGAGAAAGAAGACGATTCATTGTACCGTTCTCGACTCTTAATCCTTGCCTGAATTCATTTGACGTTTCAATAAATTATTACTCTTATTCCTTGTCTGAATTCAATTTCGCTCATCCTGCGGGAAGCGCAGAAGCTTTCACGTCTCATTAAATTATTAGAGAAAGATGACGATTCGTTGTATCGTGCCCTTGTCTGAATTCAGTTCCCCCACCCCCCTCCCGCGCAAAGCACGGAAGCTTTGACGTTATTCTTAATCCTTGTCTGAATTCATTTTCGCCCATTCCGCGCGAAGCGCGGAAGCTATCACGTTTCATTAAATTATTAGAGAAAGAAGATGATTCATTGTATCGTGTCCTAATTGTCTGAAATCAGTTCCCCCCCTCCCGCGGGAAGCGCGGATGCTTTCACGTTTATTAGAGAAAGATGGCGATTCGTTGTACCGTGTCCTTGTCTGAATTCAGTTCCTCCCCCCCTCCCGTGCGAAGCGCGGAAGCTATCACGTTTCATTCAATTATTAGAGAAAATAGACGATTAATTGTAGCGTGTCCTTGTCTGAATTCAGTCCCCCCCCCCCCCTCGTCCGCCTTTGACGTTTCATTTAATTATTACTCTTAATCCTTGTCTAAAATCGAAGCGCGGAAGCTGTGACACTTCATTAAATTATTAGAGGAAGGAGACGATCAGTTATACCGTTCTCGACTCTCCTTGTTTCGCCCGCCCCTCCCGCGCGAAGCGCAGAAGCTATGACGTTTCATTTAAATATTAGAGAAAGAAGACGATTCATTGTACCGTTCTCGACTCTTAATCCTTGCCTGAATTCATTTGACGTTTCAATAAATTATTACTCTTAATCCTTGTCTGAATTCAATTTCGCTCATCCTGCGGGAAGCGCAGAAGCTTTCACGTCTCATTAAATTATTAGAGAAAGATGACGATTCGTTGTATCGTGCCCTTGTCTGAATTCAGTTCCCCCACCCCCCTCCCGCGCGAAGCACGGAAGCTTTGACGTTATTCTTAATCCTTGTCTGAATTCATTTTCGCCCATTCCGCGCGAAGCGCGGAAGCTATCACGTTTCATTAAATTATTAGAGAAAGAAGATGATTCATTGTATCGTGTCCTAATTGTCTGAAATCAGTTCCCCCCCTCCCGCGGGAAGCGCGGATGCTTTCACGTTTATTAGAGAAAGATGGCGATTCGTTGTACCGTGTCCTTGTCTGAATTTAGTTCCTCCCCCCCCCCCCTCCCGTGCGAAGCGCGGAAGCTATCACGTTTCATTCAATTATTAGAGAAAATAGACGATTAATTGTAGCGTGTCCTTGTCTGAATTCAGTCCCCCCCCCCCTCGTCCGCCTTTGACGTTTCATTTAATTATTACTCTTAATCCTTGTCTAAAATCATTTTCGCTCATATCGCGCGTAGCGCGGAAGCTTTTACGTTTCATTTAATTATTACTCTTAATCCTTGTCTAAAATCATTTTCGCTCATACCGCGCATAGCGCGGAAGCTTTCACGTTTCATTAAATTATTAGAGAAAAAAGACGATTCATTGTATCGTGTCCTTGTCTGAATTCAGCTCCCCCCACCTCCCCCCCCCCCCGCCCTTCCGCGCGAAGCGCGGAAGCTTTGACGTTTCATTTAATTATTACTAAAATCATTTTCGCTCATACCGCGCGTAGCGCGGAAGCTTTTACGTTTCATTAAATTATTAGAGAAAGAAGGCGATTCGTTGTACCGTTAATCCTTGTCTGGATTCAGTTTCCCCACTGAGCCTGACGATGTACATGTACGTATATGGAACGATCGTTCGCAAATCTGTGCATGCACAGCCCGAGTGGTGGGTAGCATGTTATCTCTCGGCAGTGCTTGTCGCAGTATAGCTTCTGGAAAGGTTTCTACTAGCGTTACTGTTAGTGGCCACTAATGCCCATTAGTGACTATTAAAAACATTGCTCTTCCTGGCTATTTGCGAATGTGTCAGTTTGCAACAGAAATGGAAAAACGCACATTTTGTTGAAAATCATGTTATTATCACGAACATTTATAAATTGCACACAGCAATACCATTGCCTCCATCAATATATGTCTTTTAGAGAGAAAGAAAGAGAGAGAGAGAGAGAGAACCAAGACAATTTAAGATTTGTCCAATCATAACTAAAAAGGACGTTATCATTTCAAGCCAAACTATACTAGCAGCATCCCATCTAGCGCCATCTCGTAGCAGTATAGTCTAGTAACTCGCTGCGCTGTTGGTTCTTGCATCGAGTCCAACGAACTCAAACCAAGTCCTATATCTGAGTTACGCACTGTTGGTAAGTTGACCATTATATGGCGCTGCGCAATAAATAGTACGTACGATAGGGCAGAAGGTTCATCTGTTCAGTGTTGCTTGTATATACCCGTCACAATGCCATACCAACTCCACACCGAATCTATAACCCGAACGATTGTGGGCAATTGGAGTTCATGTATGCCTAATATTTTGTTCAGTTTGGATACTGTCTAGTGTTGGTCTTGCTGGTTTTAATGTCCTACTGGCTCTCAGCTAACACTCACATTTGGCAAATTAACGCCTCTTAGCTCTCTATTAATCCATAATACAAGTCACGTGACCTCTCAGATTGTAATTTAATACAGTCACGAAATATTTAAACCCTTTCAAGACACGATTTATTTTGAGGGTTACATTGATGACATATACAGTAGGCATGCGAGTGCACAATTGGTGGTGCACCCGCAAGCCCACTGTACATCTACACCACCATGCAAGCCGATACCTACAAGCAGCATCTGATCACATATTGTTCTTCAAATCGGCAACAATTATACTTTTAGTTTGTTTGTACATTGTTAAAATAAATGAAATGTCCCATATAACAATATACACGGTTGAGAATCTTGTTGAAAATTTGAAGGAAAAAAAGGCAAATCTTAATCTTAAAACAATGATTTTAAATTTCTCAAGGTAATGCCAATCTAAGGACTTTTGTGTTGATTTTGTTGGTTATTCCTGACATCGAATGTGATATATTAATAAATTTAAAAAATAAAAGGTTTTTACAGAAGTTTTCGCCCTTTCTAGCATATTTTTTAGGGAATTGAATCAAAAGTAATTGAGCCAAACAACAAATTGTGGTATAGCTGTCTCGAAGGGTAGGTGTACCAATCACTTAATAAATAATTTGTAAACAGCTAGAATGTACAAAATCAACCTTTAACAAATTATCTTACAAAATCTCTTTTCAGAAGTAATATTTCAAGCTTATTTATTCAATATAATATTACCATATAAAACTTATAAGATATAAAACAAAATAACATATGGTGAGTGGTAAACTTGGAAGTTTATCAAACACCACATTCTATTTTGCTCTTCGTGTAAAGGTTTCTACGTCACGATACTACATTCAAGATATGAGACTCGAATATTACTTCTGCACAGCTCATCCTCCCCAAGCGCTATAGTTCTCCTTAGAACTATATGCTTAGAACTATATGCTAAGAAAGATAACAAACAGTCCTTTTCAGGACTACACACCCTCAAGAAAGATTACCGAGTCAGAGTCCTTTTCAGGACTCCTCAACCCTCTCTCTCTCTCTCTCTCTCTCTCACATGGTGCACCCGCAAGCCTACCGTATAATGTATGTTGAAATACAACAATAAAATAAATTGATGTACAGTGAAACGTAATTTAGCGACAACCTGTATAGAAAGACCACCTGTCTATAAAGACGACCTGCCTTTTAAGACCATTATCACTGTCTCCCCTGTATGTTTCTTAGGTTAATCCAATAAATCATATATAAACAAACATGTACATTCAAACTAAATCATATGCACTAAGCTTCCTGTAACTTTCCTGTAACCTATGAAAGTAGTTCTGGAGTTTGCTTAAAGGGATCCGGTAACTTTGTCCCAGATTCTGCAACAAAATCCTGGATTTAGCTCATACTGCAATGATAATTATAAACTTTAAGGTCAGTCAGGAACCCCGTGACTTTTACAAGCCGATCGCCTGTATGATTATCAAAATATTTACGATTAGAAATCGAAACCGAATTTTGCGTTTTCCTAACGGTTGTCATAACATTACAGTCTATTGGGTTGATCGAGTATGGTAAAACCGGTCACTCAAAGATTTTTACTTTTTTGAGGCACTTCTTGATAATTTTTAAGCGCAACTTTTGTTAAGGGCTTCAATATTGCACTAAATGACAGACACTGATAACACGTAGAGACGTGCATCTCAGATTAAACATTGTTAAACGATGCCTTTAAAGCTCCATAAAGATCTATGTCATTCATTGCCACACGATGTCTTCAATGGGATAATAGCATATAAATACATTTCTCATATAGACTTTTAATTCCTCTTATAATTTAATCATTCAATGGCTAGCATGCATCATTGACGATATACACTAACCACGACATATACACATTAAGTCTTTTATTATTCAATATGATACATGGTACAGAACACATGTATGTTTTAATATTGATGGACAGTTAAACCAGTCTTTTCATAGAGGTGTACTTGCTAGCGATCATTTTTTCTCATGTTTAACTGCAAAACCAACATGCTTCAACCGGATTCAATGTCAAAAGATCATATCAATTTTCCGGAAACAACAAGCCATTCCAATACGTGGGAATTTTGGTGAAGTCTGTTTTAATCACTCGTCGAACAAAAATCGACCTTGTTAAACTTCCTTTGAAAAATGTTGCGCGATCGTGCCTTTGTCACTTCTGCACGTTGAAATGTTGATATACTTCGCTAATAATATTCCTGTGGCGTTGGGAACATATTGAAATGTAAAGAAGTATATTGCTGTGCTGTGGACTTTACAGAGCTCATTCCCGTGCAACAATACGTTTTTCAAGGAGTAAGTTTATCATTATCATAGTTTGTTATAGAACCTGCAGTATAAAATTCTTACGTACAGATTACATGTCATAATAGGGATTTCAATAAGACCTGAATACTATCCATACATGTATCTATACATTTTTTGGCATAAATTTGTCTACAACTACACTACAACTAGTACATAGCGACCACTAAGGTATATGCAAAGTGGATTGCAGTCATAGAGATGCCCTTATTTACAACAGGTGTCTGGGATGGCTAATAACCAGGTTTATGGATAGAAACATGGATATTTAAAATAAAATAGTCAGCGTGTATAGTTAGACCGTACATAAGTGCGTTATTATGTAAAACTTTTGTAATTTACCTTATATTTCATTTTGTTAATTGATACTTACAAAATGCACTGGAGGCACATGCCACTCAAATCTATGCCACTAGAAGCTCAAAGCAAATGGTTCATATGATTCAGCTCTGCTCATGGAGATGTCACGCAATTAACTTATTCTTGTAAGCCTTATAACTGATATATTGTGCGATAATATTGTCCCAAAAGTTTGATTTTAAGTACACTTTAATATAAATTAACATTAACATTTACTTTTTACGTAATCTCATTTTGTTATCAGTTCACTGTCGGTTCGGATAAAATAATGTTTAATGTTTGCACAAACCAGACTCGACTAGATTCATGTATAGAACACAGTCATCTGTGCAGGGAGTGCAAGCACTAAAGATACATGTCAAGACTATTTCATCTTCCCTTTTTACAAATTTCCCGAACATGGAATACAACAAACTTTTCAGAATACAAGATACAAGATATTTTATTTGATCTTTGCAAACAAATTACATAGAAATTTAATTTCCACTGGCGTTACAGTAATATTCAAGAAAATACACAATTACAAGAAATAAATAAACGGCCCGGGCTTACAAAATATGATGATAGTTAAAAAAGCCAAAGTTAATTACACTGATGTATAATAAACGTAGGAATAACCATCATTCCCTCGCCCTCTATCACTAACAGGAAAGTCATAACTGACACGGAGAGGTACCAGGATTGGGCTAAAGATAAGAGAGTCAATAAACATGATCAATAACAAATATATACATCAATCTGAGATATTAATTTCCTTCCATACACTCAAATATCACTTTCTTCAACTGAGATATATCAAAATAATACTATTAGGTGCATTAAATGATTACGATTTAATGATTTACGTCCGTAATGCAGCCTACAGAAGACAGAAAGAAAAGAGAAGATAGGAGTGAAAATGGAAGAAAAATAGGAAAAGTTACTAACCCTGTTTCAGCTCTAGGATCCTTGCTTTTTTATGACTTAAAAGCTTCAAAGTTTCACTGTAAAATGCACAATGTTTACACTATAAAGGACAAGCACAGATGGAAACGTTTGCGCCGCATACATTGCCCCTGTTCCGGCCACTCGATAATATCACTTGTCAAGAACACTGCTGTTAAAGCGCTCATCCAATCTAAAACTTATAGAAAAAACAAGATCAACATGTCAATTTCGCTTTAAATCGATTATTTGCTCTCAATGCTTTTTGTGTTAAATATGCAGGTCATTATTGTTATTGCAAATGCCCATCTCCAAGTTTCAAAACCATGGACGTGTTGGATTAAACATATAGCTCCGTTTAGTCTCATTTGACAACGCCCCCTATCGTCAGAGTCAGCAGCCTAACATGTTAGCCTATGGACTTTTACCCCCCAAATCGTTAAAACTTCATTTTTTCAACGTACGTTATCACTAGCTCTTTCATTGGAACCATCATGTCTCGTTGACTTTTGAAAGTTCAACCACCGTAATTTCATCAAAATAGGTCGCAAGCTCGCCATTGTCTATATAACACATGTCGAACTTTGGACTCAATTTACCACGCGATTGCAAGGTTATAAGTCAAGCACACGAAGGATAAGAAGCATGAATTATCATGGATCAGTTCTGATTTGTTCATCATGTCCATTTTATCCAACCCCCCACCGTAATTTTTCCATTTAGTAGAGGCAAGCATTTTGCCGAGGTAAGCAAAAACATGATGTTCATGAACGGTCAGAAAATACAGCCTTTTAGTACGTAACGTATGGTGATTGGGAATGGGCGATGATCCGCCCAGGAGGTAGAGGTCAGTGGTTTGTGCTGGCAATGTTCTAGCGAGCGACAATGAGACAACCGGAGCAATATGTGAATGTTAAAACATTATATGACCCTTAAATATTGGTTTCAAAGCGATTCCCCCGGAAGAAATACACTACCATCCATTACTAATATTTTTGAAAATGGGCGTGAGGAAATGATACTTATAGAGGTCATTGTATTATATATTTTTTATTCTCTTCCTCTCGCTCGGTAACTCCCTTCTTCTCTCTTCGTGAATACCCTCTTTAAATCCCCTTTTCCCACTTTTTCTCACCCTCTTTTTCTTCCTCCCTACGTGGTTCAACCATCCTTCCTGACATCCCCTTGTTCTCTCGCCCTTCCTTCATTCCTTCTTCTCTTGCCTTCTCCTTCCTTTCTACTGTCCTCCCTCTCTCTCTTTCCCTCCCTATCTATTCTACCCCTTTTATACCTACTCCCTCTCTCTCTATCTATCTTTCTCTCTCCTGCTCTCTTTCTCTATTTCTCTCTCTCTCTCTCTTCAGAATTGTTCTTCCTACAGGTACATACTCTGACCAGGATGGCGGCGAACTTCAGCTCTGCAAAAGACATCTGTGAAGGAGAAAATTGTGAGGCAATCACAGATGTGACGTACTACGTGAAGCAGAAAAAGACGCTCTGCAATGGCTGCGCTTCCAAAGGGGGATGCATCGGAGAAGCAAGAAAGGGTGGGTTCAATCTCTATTGTGAGGAGCATGATGAAGAAATCAAAGTGTACTGCAAAACACATGGTGTAGCGCTGTGTTATTCATGCGCACTTATAGATCATCAGCAGCCTTGCGTGCAACAGGGTTTAGACCGCGCCATCATGGAATTTAAAGGGAGCCTAATCACTCTAAAAGAACAGGCAAAGGACAAATTGAAGCTGTGTCGAGTTTACGGAGATCAGATTCATAAGTGTAGAAAAGACACCGACACCCATCTACAAGCTTTGAAAGATGATGTTGATTTTGTAATCAATAAGGCGATCCAAACAGACAAGGACACAGAGAAGGAGGATGCTGCAAAAATCAACCAGGAGACTGATGAGAAGAATACAGAACTTCAAGAGGAGATTAAACAAATAAATGAAAAGATTCGAAAAAACGATGAGGAGAGAGAACATCTACTTGAATTAAACCATTCAAATGCAGAGAGGAGACGAGTACCCATCGAAAATAAACAACATGGTCTTCAAACCGACATTGAGAACATCGCTGAAGAGAAAGAGAGAAAGATTGGTGAATTGGAGAACGCATGGCAAGATGACACAAATACC
This sequence comes from Strongylocentrotus droebachiensis, assembly GCA_035222895.1. Lineage (NCBI taxonomy): Eukaryota > Metazoa > Echinodermata > Echinoidea > Camarodonta > Strongylocentrotidae > Strongylocentrotus > Strongylocentrotus droebachiensis. The sequence goes on along the minus strand of JAVYIG010003236.1, from coordinate 108,634 downwards.
ACAAAGACTACAGTACAGACACTTGATACAGTACTCGAAAATGATACAAATGTCATCAAAGACGGGCATCGTGTAAAGACATCGGTGAGTGATATATTAAAGAAGCCATTGGATGAGGGTGCGGTGAAACAAGTCATGGATACCATATCGGGTGTGAGGTTTGTGAAGGGTGCTGGGAGAGAAAAGTATGATGGGAGGATCGATGGGTATGATGGAGCGTGGAAGCTCATTGATACAATCAATGTCAGTAATAAAATCACATTCCCAACCCTTGTAGGATACATAGATGAATGCAATGTGATCATCAAAGATAGATTAAGTGATAGCCTACATACTCACATGTTAGATATGAACACTAAAGACAGTCAGAGAGTGATAACCGGTAGTGATACATTACGAGTTTTCTCCTGTGCATTGCTGAATGATGGCAAGGTGGTGTGCGGTAAATTCAGCAGAGGTTGTAAAGGGGGCAGTTTGACTGAATCCATCAGTGTCTATGACAGACAATGGAAGCACGTCAATAACGTCACAATACCAAGAAACACAACGCGTGATGCCACAAGGGTTAATGTAGATGTTGACCAGGTTGGGATGATCATCGCTGCTGAGTGGGGTCAGTCTAAGATATACGTCATCAACCCAGCTGATGGTAAGATCATGAATACCATCGCATGTAAAGATAAAATAATAGTGCGTGGTGTACTATCATCAGGTCACATCATCGCTCAACCCTCACCATCAGATCACAGGTTGTTCATAATCGACAAAAGGGGTGCTCAAAGGGAAATCCCCCACAGTGATGTCATCCTGAACGCCTGCCTCGATCCTATGACAGACGACCTCTACGTCGTGACATCAGATGATGAGCGCAAGACGTGTGTGATTGATCATGTGATGAGTGGGGATGACATGGAGAAGAGAAGAGTAGCATCATTCCCTCTATCAACAATACTGGGTCATAGGAAAAGTCACCTTCTAGGATCTCGGGTGATGATGACGTCATCAGGGAAACTGATTGCTAGCGATGGCGACAACATTCTCGTATTTAAAAACAGATTTACCCTCTAAATCGAATCCTGTTTGATTACAATTGTCAATGTTCACTACGTATACAATCTTATGTACATACACATATGCTATGGCTATCACCACTAGCATCCCAATAATAACATGTAGATCTTAATATGTGTGTTGTTACATGTACCTAGATTAGACATGATTATATAATATACGGGATCAAATATTGTCAAGTAAAAAATATATATATATTTTTTAATAATTTCTTTATTTCAAAGAGAAATTATAGCAATACACGAATTTCGACAATTACAATTACATTAACCATATCCGGATCCATGATCCTTTTCAGGTTCAAGGCAGGTTTCTGCAATGAATCATAAATATTATTTTTTTAAAGAGAAAATACAGAAATGAAATCATGGAATTCGAATCATAGTGACTTCAGGAGAAAACATATCACCAATTATAGTGAAACGCTATAACAATGCAATACAATACAGAGTTTCTTTATCTGTCAAGCTAGAGACTATTCACATCACACAAGCTTCAAACATGCAAATGCCTGCATTATACCAAGGTTGAAGAAGATTCAAATTTAGACAGTTTTCAATTCGCTCTGTAACATGTTTATCTTTGTTTTTCGGAAGCGCTCTGCTAACGGCAGTCCCCACAGGAGAGCCCTCTTCAATTCTGTCTGTCCCCCCCCCACCTCCTTTATATTTAGCCTTCTTCTCCATTATGTCATATTATCTGCCACCTATCAATCGAAAATTGGAATAAATAAATGTTATCAAATGAAAAAAAGTTTCACAGTTTTAAATGTCAATATACTATTCACATCATGCATGCTCATATAACATAATGTAAATAGCTGCATTAAAAAGTGTATTTTTTCAGATTTAATGTTTGTTTCATTTAGCTTTTCAGAGATATTTTAATCAATTTCATGCACATTTACTTGTTATAGAACATATCCTACAATAATGAAGGAAAATTTAACCCTTTGTTAAGAGACTGCATGTATATCATCCGTTTACAGCCAGAAGGGAGTAAACTTTGAGTGTGTACTAAGTTACTGCCCTTATAGCTCCAAAAATACAACATGTATACTTTACACGCTCATTTATAGGTCACATTTTTTAATCTTTTTTTTTCAGCTAGAGAAATCAAATCATAAGTGTTTTATAGTCATGAGTAAACAAGATATAAATTTGTTGACGATTGTGGGAAAAAGATGTCAGGCAAAAAACACTTTCCACCAGTCCTACTACTAAGCACAAACTAAATGATACACAATTTGTCTTGTCAATATCTTTAACAAACTCTTCAAATAAATGAGCTTTAGATTTCATAGCATTGTAATCTATTATGCAAAAATATATGTAACAAATAAGCTCAGATCATGTTAACATGTAAATAGCTGTGTAATGCCGAGTTTTTCTAACATTTAATTTGTTGATTTTTTTTTCATTTTGCTTTTAGCCATTTTGATATATTCATGTATCCAAACATTACATTTGTTGGACTGAATAATATAATAACTAAATACGGCAGAGTCTCATTATCTATCAAGATAATATTTAAATTACAAGTATGTTCATTTATGGTATGTTCATAGCAGGAATTACCCAATATTTGTAAGATTCAATACTGTTGATTATATTATTATATGAGATATGTTAATCTTTGATATGGTGTTTCATAGAACAAATACTGTGTCATACTGAGTATTTGTATGATTCAATTTGTTGATTTTTTTATTTCGCATTATGACATGTTGATATAATATGTATTTAACCAGTATATTTGATGGAACAATAAATATGGTGCATATTCTCCTTATCAAGTTTGATGGAAGATGGCATAATACTAAATATTTGTAACATCCAATTTGTAGATTTTTGCCAATGTGTGTTTTGCGTGACTGCTAAAGCATGTATATGCTACTATGTTTATCAACTAGGGGACCTAAGCCCTTAAGTCATAAATGACAGTAATGAGGATTAATGCCCCACAAAAGGGCACTAATATAGCACATCGACACGGTGTTGATCCTGGGGCTTCACAGTTACGAGGCCATTGCTTTGTCACTGAACCATGACTGTACGCAGCGGGGGCCAGGGTAGGGGGCAGTTTCCATAAATTTAAAAAAAAAACAGAAAATGCCATAAATTTTCAATAATTTTTTGCATTCTACCCCGGTCCCCAACATAACAAAATCTTCTGTGTGCCCATGCCTTGAGCCATAATGCATGGCCGTCCAGAGGATTTTTTTATGTTGGGGAACGGGGTAAAATGCAATAAATTATTGAAAATTTATTGCATTTTCTGTTTTTTTAATAAATTTAATGAGCGATAGTGTAGATAACTACTCTATTCTAAGTTTGTATAATATTCAATTGTTACTTTTTCAAATTGCTTTGAAACTTGTTAATTTATACGTGTATCCCACAAGTATATTAGATATAATAAATACCATAACAATTAGATATGTTGTAAAGTCGCCTTATCTATAAAAAAAACCAACATGTATTTACATAACAATAATGCTCATGATATGTACATGGCAGCATAATACCTATTATTCGTAAGATTCAACACTATTGATTGTATAATGTTGCAACGAGACGTATTGACTGTCGATATGTTATTATTGACAAAACAAATGCTACAATATTAAAGTGACTTGGTATCATTGTTAAAGGTTCATGACAAAATTGCTTAATTTTTGCATAAAATGTTACTTACTATGTTCCTTTTACTGTACTAACCCTCTGACATGCAAAAAATCCTGAAAAATTCTCAAACCACGAAGATATCTATGGTTTTCTTTGAAGGAGTCGATGTATGACACCCTCTAACAGTGATTAACAGTAAATTCTCCCAACCATTTTTGAATTTTCCCAACCGTTTTTCCATGAAAAAAAGACATAAAACAGGCTATAAAAAAAATCTGTCAACACTTAAATGTCTGGAATGGAATGTAGAGCCATTTTTATTGCTTTGTGACGATTTCCATTCACCAAAAATGTAATTAAATTGTAATAATAGTGTTGGGATAATTAAGATATGAACATTCTGAAGGCCCTGTGGAGCAGTCCAGCCCGGCGCCTTTTTTTTTTTACAGACGTTCACAATGCTGAGCAAACTGCAGTATAGTTACTGCCGCATCTTGCCATACAGGTACGACGCGTGGGTGGAAAGTGACAAATGTGGATTGATGTCTTGCTAAGGAACGTTTGTTCCAGACTGGGATTCAAACCCTCAACCCTTGAATTGAAAGTCAAGTGAAAGTACCACTATACCACGACACACCACCACATATAAAACGATTGTGTGCTACAGGCTTACTCACCACAGGTCGGCCCGTAGAAGTCCGGAGAGCAAATACATTGAAAGCCGAAGCGTGTCTCCATGCAGTTGGCTCCATTGCGACAAGGATTGGGAAAACAGTCTGAGAAACAAACACACATACACACACGAGAACACACAATCTTCGTATAATGTATATTCAAAATGAGAATACAATATATGATACAATATCTAAGATATGAAAAATAATGGCACCGATAACCAGACTTTAAAGCCCCTCTGCACTGGTTTGGCATGGAGGGATTAAACTTCCCTACAAGGTCACTGACAGGTGGTTATCTCATCTAATCAGCTCTTAAATAACGTTAGAAAAGGGGCGTTATGGGGGATCAACTGGTTCAACTTAGGCATTGTTGGCTGTATAGAGGGCGCAAGTAGCTGTAGTGCAGTGGGGTTTTAAAGTTCCACTTGACACTAACTGAATGCAACTCTTCCCTTTCCCTCTCTCCCCCTCTCTTTGATTATTTTGTTGGCCGTCCATTTTCTATTATGAAATGATTACATAAGTATCTATATTTACTGCACAAATTTGTTGTACGTGATGATGAGGACGTCAGCCTGTGCCTATGGCGACCATTACGTGTACGTGTCATATACAATGTGACCTACATTGTACAAATTCATATATTTTGTTATGATGTTTATGGACAAAAATTAACTTAAATCAATTAAAACATATCAGCCTTGGCCTATACCTTCTGACATGAGAAAAGATTACAATGAAGTATTCCGGCGGAATATGGGCCCTTGTTTCATAAATCTTGCTATCAATAACATTCGGCAAAAAATTATAAAAACTACTGAAATTCTTGCATTTGATTGGCTGAGAGCAAATCTGGTATAGAAATGTGACATTTGTTATTGATAATAAGTTTTATAAAATGGGATCTTGATTTCTGGGAACTGAAAGTGCCTTGGGGTTTATTTCCCGAAAGTGTCGCACAGGAGATTTTGTATGATATAATAAAGTCTTAAAGGGGAATCCAACACTTGTAATAAGTTCATTTGAATGAAGGCAGAAAAATCAGAGAAACAGAACGGCGAAATGTTTAAATGAATCGAGCCAATAGTACGTTTTAGTTAGGAGATCACTACAAATATATGCGAATCTCAGATTAGCATTTTCCCGGTGGATTGTGACGTAGTGACGGATAACTCTCCCGTTTGTGGTGTACACAATATATATCACTATTTTCTGTTTTTTCTCCCTATCAATTCACCCTTGAGAGGCAACTACGGTACTGCCATTGTATTACGGAGAGTATATTAATACACGTCCTTTACAAAAATATGAAAAAGGACCATCCCGATTCATTCATTACAGAAAATTTGAAATTTTAGTCATTTTGTGTGTTGGAAGAAAATTGATTTTTTTTTTCGCGAACTCCTTTCGCCACTACATCACATAGACAAGACCAATTCAGCCAAATGAAGGGCACATACATGTAGTACTCGAAACTTTGAAAACAAATCATACATTTCTTATTTTAGCCACAATGCCAACAATGACGCCAACTGGTTGTTACATTCATTAAAATGCATACATTATTATATAAATAGTGAACACATATTAAATGACCTTGGTCAAACAATACATGAAATATAGAACACGAGAACATAAACATGAAAAACATTTTAAACAAAAACATATAAGAGCATTCAATTTTAGATTAGATTTCCCGGCCAAATTCGCGTGTTTGTCATTCGAATTCATTTACTGTGCATTTAAGTTAGCGCAGATCGGCTTTGCCATGCCAATTATCATTCAATTTTCCAGTTTTTGTATTTAATTTATGATTTTGGTCGAAGGGTTTCATAGATCTGTCATTAGTAGTAAATCAAGTCTTTATTAGAGATCATGTTACACAAAAACCAGGCCCGTCAACCCAGTGGGTCAGGCGGCAGGTTATAATGAACAATATACAATATCAAAGTACATTAACAATAACAATACAAGTTACAGTGTAATGTGATAACAAGGAGCACCGGGATAGAGCGAAAGGAAAAGGAAGATGTGAAAAGGAGAAAAGGAGAAAAGGAGAGGAAAACAGAAGTGGTATAGTACAGGACAGGGTAAAAGAAGAAGATTGCAACATTATGATGAGGAAGGAAAGATCCCCATACATGATACTTATATGAATAGTGTATAATTGAATCGAGATATTTTTTATCATTCAAATTAACACCTGTCATTGGTATTCGTAATATTTTTATTCAAGTTAGGAATGTTACGGGGAAGAATTGCAACAAACTTTCACAGTTTTTAAATAATGCAGTTAAAATGCATGATTTGCCATTGGGGTCTAAGCTGTTATTCCATTTAATTATTTTCAGGACAATGCAGATGGGTGTAGTCAGACGTAAAGTAAAGAAGGGGCGAAATCAAGGGATATGGCATTTCTGCACGGACATGTTCATATACCCGGGAAAGGTGGGGGTACTCAATCGCCCCTTTTTACTACAGACTCGGAATTTTACAAACGTAATTTACATCGTCTCTTATACCCAGCACACCCCTCTGTTTTTCTTAAAGAGTTTCATAGTTTACTTGCCCGCCAGCAGATCGATGGCTAAAGACATGGCTAAATAATGAATCATGTTCAAATTGTTCACTCTAGTCCCTACCCCAGTCACAATATTGTACCCTTCTTCCATAATGAAATTATGATGAAATTATGATAAATTTATGATGAAACATAAGGCAAACAACTTCCGTACATGAACATTTACAAATATACTGAGACCATCAGGTCCGTATGCAAGTCGTTTTCTTCTTCTTAACAATCAAACTTAAATGCTGATGAATATCAGATAAATCTAATAATTATAAGTGTATAAATGCAAGAAAATGAAATATGATGAAATACACATGAAAAAACAATCTTGAAAGAAAAAGAACGAGCTATAAAAAGTGTGTAATAAACGAGAAATGTATATTGACCATCAATTTAAGTGCACAAAGTGCTACTTTGAATGCTACAAATGAATTAGAATGCTAAAAGTACACCGTCGCGTCGTCAGGAAATCGTGTTGCGCTAAATCGAATGACCAAATAGCGAAAGAAGCACATTGTTCATTAATTTGAATGAAACATACGTAGATTCTAACAAAAATTCCATAGATTTGAAAACTAGAAAAGGGAATATAAACCCGAGATATACCTGACTGCACTAAAACCGTCGAATTTGAACGCAAGACAAATTAATTTGAATGACAAACTCGCGAATTTGGCCGGGAAATCCTATAGTATGGTATGGTTTGTTCTACAGGATAATTTAAGAAAACATATTTAACAAATTAAAAGTAATTAATATGAACAAATTAAATGTTTCTTTCATTGCCTCCTAAATATATTATCAAATGAAATATTGATTTGGTTACATTTTACATTATTCCAAAGAGGTGGACCCGAATGTCTCAGAGAGTAGGCCTACCTTGAATAATCAATATTATATGTCCACCGATGAACTTTGTATAACTACCATGTTGATTTGGCGGACTAGGTTAACGAGATTTAATTTGACACATGACTGCTGTTTTTCTAGGGGCTATTTCCAGACGACGCGCCTCGTACGTGATAAATTTCTATATCAAAATCGCCTGCACTGAAAGCCATCTATTGTATTTTTAATGAATTGAATCGAATAACGCCATACAACCACTCAATTACCGTGCACTCTAAGAAAAAAGGGTGCAAAAAAGGGTGCAAAATAAGAGTTTGCACCCTTTACATAAAAATGAACCCTTTTGAAGGAAAAGGGGTTCAAAAAAGGATGCAAAATAAGATTTTGCACCCTTCTTACAAAAATGAACCCTATCGCCCAAAAAGGGTGCAAAATAAAAGTTTGCATATTGCATGCATATTCATGATTACTTTACACGCGTTCACATAAAAATACATTTATCATGATTTGTTAAACAAATTATGACAATGCACATCAATTTTGTGATTTGAATTTTCCATCGGCAAACATTAAACAAATAGATTATTTTGTCTGATCATGTTACAATTACATTCACGTTTTAGCAATAGATAAATTGATTATATGATTACTAACCAATAAACAACATGCATGTTTAATATGTATTTGTGTACGAGCAAATATCACGAGTATTCTTCGAGTACGGAAGAAGGATTGCACATTTTAAAGGGTGCAGGACTGAACCCCAAAAGGTGCTGCTATCGTATCGGTTTGCACCCCTAAAGGAGCAGGATTGAACCATTAAGGGTACTACATGTCTCCTAAATTGCTAAAAGGTACAATCTGGCAGGAGCTAAAGGTGCTGCTATTGTTGCATCGGTTTGCAACCCCTAAAGGTGCAGGATTGAACCATAAAGGGTACTAACATGTCCCCTAAAAGGTTCAATCTGGTACCCTTTTAAAGGGTGCAGGATTGCACCTTTAAAAAGGGTGCAAGATTTAACCCCTAAAGGTGCTGCTATTGTTGCATCGGTTTGAACCTCTAAAGGTGCATAGTTGCACCATTTTTTCTTAGTGTGTGGTGACGATCATGAAAAGCACTCAGGGATATATATTTTTTTTTTTCATCTAGATAAAATTGCCAACAAAATATGGCTCCGTTTACACATGAACATAATAATGATAATAGTAATTTACACAAATAAAATGATCATAATGATAATAGTTATTATGATTTTTTGCATTTATATCCCATTTAAACAAACAAGATACATATTCTTTAAATATTTTTTTCTTCTTGAAAAAGCGTTAAAAAATAAATAAAAACAAAAAGCCGACCTTATATTTTAAGATTATTGGGTCCGTCGCGAAGAGCAATACAACATATTTGTTGTTATTAAACGCCTAATGTAACTAACCTGTATGAATATTCGTAAAAAATGATGTAGAATCGGTTTGTTTGATTGGTCATTCATATTAAAAGCCATATCGCATCGAATGCATACAGATCGCACTATGAAACATCAATGTTTAAGCTATAAAACCTTAGCTACACATTTCAATAGTGATGTAGATATGCCCCCCTCCCTGTCTAAATAGGGGCTAAGTATATCCAATTTCCCCAAATCAATAAAATTCATCGATTTACGCCTACTGCCTTTAATATGTGACAACTGGACCATATACCCCCCCCCCGTTGCTTCTTACTTTGATTCTTGTGAAAATATCATCGCAATGTCTGCATTGCTTTGATACAAATTCACACTTCTCATAAATACTAAAATCATATAACATTTACAAACCCACTAATGTTAGTAATGAATACGCCACTCTTATACCCTCGCCAACGCAATATTGCCACTACAAACTATTTCATGATGAAGGAAATATTTTTAGAGCAATACTAGTCTTCTCATCCGGTTTTAAAATTGATTTTTCCTTCAGGTCATTTTTTTGGTGATGTTTGCGTGTGATACTAACGTTTTTTATTTATTTATTTATTTATTTCTAATCTTTTGACAGGGTAGCCCATTCACCAACAAGTCTTCCATGGGGCCCTGAATGAACATATTTACATCGTTTATAACATTTTTACAGAACAGTTACAAAAATTTATACTCGTTTGCAAAATAAACATATATCATTAACCTAGTAAACAGTAATGTCAATAGGAAAATATTAATTAAGTCGCAATTATGTGAATATGGGGGGAGCGCCGCGATGATCGACGGCCCGGCGTAGCGTAGAGCTCTGTGAGAGAGATGTGAGCGATTTGGGGCGATATCGAGAGTTGATGCGCGCCATCTACGTTAAATGCCATTTTGTCTTTTGTCAACAAAAATGAACCCTGCCCATTTTTTCTAACCTGAAATGATATGCCAAAATATCAATCACAACCATAGGACTGTCTTTCTGTGCAACTGATGGGCTAACCAAATGGTGAGAAAAGGTGAGGATGAAATGAAGTTAATTTTGCATGAGAAATATTCACTGTTGTCCCTTCTTATGACCTCCTGAAAGTGAAACTGTTTTGATCGTGCAGCTGAATCGGATTCATGAACGGACATTCCTCGAATACCATAGTCCCACCCGTAGATGTGTGTATCAAGTGTGTGGTTTTAAAGGGAACGATTAATGGCAGTGCAGTGCGTGTGGTACTGGTACTGTGGTAGCCAGTCATTGCAATGATGAAATTGCAGATGGTTTGATTTTATTCTAAGCATATGAAAATGGCTACCACTAATTTACTTAGACCGAAAGCTTCAGTCTCTATAATCGTCGGTTGTTCCACTGAGACTACGTCTGGCTCCACTAGACCTCCGGTTATAGATCTAGACTCTAGAGACTGAACGATCGCCTATACCATCGTATGTTGAAGATATCACGGCTAGATTTTAGCCGCTAGGCCCCTCCCACAAACATGACAAACTTGCCACGGCCGTATTGTTATGCCCCCAAAATCCCCCAAAATGTCATTTTACCTCGTCCATATCCAATTTTAAATTAGGCCTAGAGTCTAGGCTATGTATAATACATCGGTTCCACTTACTAACTTGATTGAAATAATCCGTTTAATGGTCCCTTTTAAGGAAATTATGGGTCAAAATCGACATCCATGTTGAAAATCTTGCAAGCCCTGTTAAACTCTCGCTGCCGTCAATCACATTCCTTCTAGTCTACGCCGAAGGCAAAATGATTATGAAGGAAAAACTGTGCGCCATCTACACGTTCGTAATGGCGTTATCACAGTTTTGTCAAGTTTGTCATGTTTGTGGGAGGGGCCTAGCGGCTAAAATCTAGCCGTGATATCTTCAACATACGATGGTATAGGCGATCGTTCAGTCTCTATAACCGGAGGTCTAGTGGAGCCAGACGTAGTCTCAGTGGAACAACCGACAATTCTAGAGACTGAAGCTTTCGGTCTATAATTTACTGTGCACACACTTGCACATTTGGCCTAAGACTATTCAGAAACTAACTTAGATCTTTAGATCAATTCTAAGTCTAAACTAAATATCAGACTTGTTGCAGGTGGAAAGAAGACGATACTCGATAGAAAATGTGTTTGTTGAATTTGCTCACGATGACGAAACAGAAAATGAAATACTAAGTCGAAATCATAAAATAAAGCCCTGTTGTGCAGAGTAGCCTTAAGGGCTCGCTGGAAATGTTTTTTATGATATTGTATTCCGGGGAGCCTTAAACGGCTCCCATACCAGCCTGCGGAGAACCAAGTAAACAACCCCTAAAATGTGTCCGAAATCGCACCTTCCCACACCCGACCAATTTTGGACAGTGGCCTCAATGAATTTTATGCCACTTCTAGACTCTACTCCTAATTACCTCCGGAATTTTAAAATCGGAGGTAAAAATAACGAAATAATAGCAAATATCTTACCAGAACGATACAGCTTAGCTCCCTTTTCACGTGTAGCGTGTGACTTTACGATCTCTACACAATGGTGTTGACCTCTGAATGCCACTTCATAAATGCGCTGCTCCTGTATAATGCGCTGAATAACATACAGCGCATTATAGGGAAGCAGCACAATTACGGAACTGCCAGTCAGAGATCATTTTAGGGGTTGTTTACTTGGTTCTCCGTGGGCTGGTATGGGAGCCGTTTAAAGCCCAAGTCCACTCCAAAAATAACTACCTTTTAATAGAACAACAAAAATCAGACAAACCAATCAAAAAAAGTTTGTGCAAAATCGGATAACTAATAAGAAAGTTATGAATTTGTAATGACATGAACAATTTTGAAAATCACTACACAAATTGGCAACTCATGAGTCTGTGACGTATGGTCCTCACTATCCACTCATTATTTTCGTTATATTGATAATATAAATTTCCTATTTTTTAACCCTAAGAATCTTATTTCTTCACACCAGCATCCAAGTTAGATTGTTAGTAATATGTTTTTGTGTTGATGCACAAATAAAGAGTAATTTTTGTCCAGTTAAATCATGAAAAATTGAATTTTGATTAACTATTTATATAAAAATCAATAATTATGAAATACAATATTCAGAAAATAGTATCAATTCTTCAAAATTCATAAAAAATTCTGGGAAATGTCATGCACGCAATATGATACAAATCATATAACCTTGGCAAAGGCATGGGGAAATCAAGTTTTGGGGGATAAAAAGGGAAATTAATGGGATTAAACTATATAAAGCAATTGATAAGTTGTGAGGACATGACGTCACAAACTGATAACCATCTTAGCAATTTGTGTTGTGATTCTCATTGTTCCATAGTTTTATATACTTTTTCAAAAATTCATAACTTTCTTATTAGTTATCCGATTTTGCTCAAACTTTTTTTGATTGGTTTGGCAGATTTTTCTGCTTTTATTGAAAGTGAGTTATTTTTCGAGTGGACTTGTCCTTTAAGGCTCCCTGGAATACAATATCATAAAAAACATTTCCAGCGAGCCCTTAAGGCATGCATTGTACATGTAGGAGTGGGTTTCCTTCTTCTTCTTCTTCTTCAAGATAATCTGCCTCCTTCAATACTGAAGATTCTTGCAGATGCTGTATATACTCGGCCTGATTGGGGTGTGCAGGGGGACCACTACATCGGGGTTTCCCCTGTATACAAATTTAGTACAATGGGTTCTTAATGTGAAAGGGTGGTGACTCTCCTGTACACGTACATGGGGCCTCCATTTAACGTCCTTTTCGAGGGACAAAGTGTTTTCCACTGAACATATCCTGTGTCTATGAAAAAGGGGAGGGGCATGTTAACACACAACGCAGGCTTCAGTCATCTGCCTGGGTGGGAGTCGAACCCAAGATCTTTGGTCCAACCAGCAGACGCTTTACCAACTTAGCCAGCTCGCCTCTCCAGTAAATTCTCTTATAATTTACCCCTACGCCTACATCAATATAGAATTCTGCCTGCGCCACTGTTCTATCTCGGTATTTTCCTGGTAATTCTTAGGATCCCGCAGTTTTCTATGACTGGACAAATTCAACCAAAGAAGAAGAAGAACAAACCGAAGTTGGCCAATCAATCATTCATAGACAGTGTTTTACTCTTAGAAAATGTTGTCAAGATTTTTGTCAGACATAAAAAATTGGTCTATTTCGTTCTGGGACATGTTCCTCTGACACTAAGAGTGGCTTCGCCGAATCCCTCATAGAGCATAGAGCATCAAAAGATGCTTAACAAAAATGTTTAACAAAATTCCTCTGAGCAGATGTTTTTTCTATTTGGATTTTGGGTAGTCTAATTTGCAGACAATTTACCAATTGGGATACCAATTTCCTTTGCTCAAAATAAAAGTGTGATGAGCTAATTCCCCATGAAAGTTACCCCTTTTGATCAGCTGCTTTTGTTTTCAGAACAGTTTTTGTTATGGTGATCCTCACACAAAACCATAGGCTCATGTACCGGTATTCAGAGAGGCAAACAATTTTGTTGGGGAAAATGGCCGGTCAGCTAAGCCTGCGCATGCACACATGATAACCGTTAGTGATAGGGTTATAATAATCATGCAAACCCACCTTTCATCAACCCATCGTTAGCTTAATTGGTAAGGACAGCGTAATAAAACGTTAGAACGTTGTAGTTGTGGGTACGAATGTCAAATTTATTCAGTTCTATTTTTTTCCTTTATAAATAGTGAAGCAAAGCAATAAATATTCAAAGTCTAATTGTCTGGGAAGTAGGCATAGCTAGCTACACTTCGCGAGCTGTAAGAAACGTGACCTTTACTGTGAATTCACAAATAATGAACAAATCTTGGAGCCCATATAGTGTTGACCAAAAATGCCTTGTTGTTAATGCTGTTTATTTGGTTTTATCAAAACTGAATCTCTAATATGGGGGACACGCTCTCAAATGGGAGAGAATCTCCAAAATTGGCCATATGCGCCATTACTGATAAATATTCAAATATTTGTGTAGACTTCATAAGGCTGAACATTGATTGTTGTGTATTTGGTGTGGAGTTGGTTTTGCTTAGCTCGATAGACACTATGAACGTGACGGACAAAGAAAGCGGACAAAATATACAGTTCCTAGGGTAGACAAAGGAACATCCCTTCACTGCTATTATATAAAAAGGTGAATATGCATGTGACACCTGTTCTACACATATTTACATAATAGCAGTAAAGGGATGTTCCTTTGTGTACCTGAGGAACTTTATATTTTGTCCGCTTTCTTTGTCAGCAGGGAAAAAATTAAGATTTATTTTTCGGGGGCTACTTTTCAAGCTTGCCTGCATGAATATAACATTCTAAAATTTATTTTGCATTGGACTCTATGCAAATTTATGGGGGCTCTTTTCTGATTTTAGGGGGCTCTTTTGGGCATTTTGGGGGCTATTTCGCCCCGAGCCCCCGTTTATTTTTGTCACTGTTTGTCAGTCATGTTCATAGTGAGACCTGTATGCTCACTGCATATCAGGGAGTAAGATTTGGGTAGGCCATTTCCTGTACGCTCTGAGTTCATAGAGGCATGAATCAAACAAAACTCGCATATTTATTGTACTCTGGATGATTTGGTCAAAAATATTCCCCAATAAAATATAGATTCTAGTGGGAAAATTCTGCATTGGGAATAGACTCAACATTTCAGTATACTTTGTAATTTCTACATGTAGCCTACTGGTTTCAAAGATAATGCCAAAACTTCTCTGAAAGGAGACGCTGTACGAGTATGGGTTAACAGAAATTATTCCTTGGGCAGAAAGTCTGCCTAATATTAGGAGTGGCTGAGTGCTGAATCATTTTGGCTTAACTTTAGAATACCCCACCACCAATAGGGTTAATGACCATGAACGTCTAAGACTATGGGTTAGAATTAGGGTTGGGTTAGAGTTAGGAACTTAGGATTAAGTCTTCAGATTTTAGTTTCATTGGTGAAGCGTTGGTTTAACATACACATGTCTGGTCAATTTTTATTGAGTATTCTAATGTTCATCACAATTTGTTTTGGACTCAATTGAGCTACTCTGGTCTTCCTCAAACAAAAATAGGTTCCTCCGAAGTAAAGTTTGCTCCAGTGGGCTAAAGTTACTATTAAAGGTGGCTTAGCAAAAGGTCATGGCACGAAAAGAAAAACACATAAAACAGTAACTAGTGACAGCGGTGAATAAAAACTTGTAATTTGAAAAGTCTAGATGTTTTTTTTTTGTGAGGTAGTAGAGATTATAATTATTTCTGTGTCTCCCGTGTCTTGTTGAATTGGTTCTACCTCAATGGCATGAAGATATAATTTTTCAACAACTATACATTTTTGCCTGCCAGATGTGCCTTTTTGTTGGCTTTAATAGAAGCAGAAAAATGAGAGAAACAATTTACTGAAGGTTTGGGCAAAAACAAATTAAAAATAAGAATGAAGTTGCCTTCAATCAATAACAAGTTGGCAACTTTGTGATGTATCTTGCGAGCTCCCCTCCCATTTGTCCTGTACTAAAAACTTCAAAAATCTATATTTTCTCTAAAGAAAACTTTTAAACATACTTGCACCCTGAAACCAATTATTGCGAATATGTTTTTATACCACCCATGTACGAAACAATCTATTCCGTGACTTTCCGTCATCTATAACTAAGAAATTGAAAGGTTTTGAAATGTCTCTATGTACAGAGCAAATTGGAGAGTAGCTCGCATGATACCTCATATTGTTGCCAATTTGTGTTTTACTGATGACATCATGACAACTTCAAAAATTCATGACTTTTCTACTTTCAATTGGATTTTGCTCAAATGTTCACTTACAAGTTTCTCTCATGTTTCTACTTTTATTAAAACCAAACTGATATCAGGGTGGACTTCCCTTTTAAGATATATTGACATGTACACTGTTACTTTGTGTTTTAGATTGTTGTTTTACTTTCTTGTACAAGCAAGGAGTTAGGATATATTGTAATGTGCAACATAACTTTGTGTTTAATATTGATTGTTGTTTTTCTTTGTTGTGTGACTCTTTCAGGGCAGGTGAATGCCAGACAGTTGTCACATTTCATAGGAGCGGGCCTTGCTGATGACCAGCAGCAGCAGGAAGAAGTGCAGGAGCAGGAGCTACATGTAGAGGGAGGGCTCCAGGACAGCATGGAGCACAGAGATGGAGGTCCAAGACAGCTCTCTCATGAAACCCAGCCGTACCATGGGGACGAGAGCCTCCTTCGCAGGAGCTACGGTGGGTTCGGGGTGAACATGCATCCACAGGGCATTCCTCTGGGGTACAGACCCAGCGAAGAAGCACCGCAGCGCGAGGACCCTCGGAACGCGATCCACCGGCCATACGAGCAGCGGGAAGTGGTTAACGTCCACCAGCCTGTAGAGCCTGTGAGATGGAGCAGGGATGAGGAGCCGGGGTACGATGAGAGCAACAAGCAGCTAGCAGTTGCACAGATGATGGCAGAGATGCATCAGGGTAACATGCTTCAGCAGCGCAGTAGTAACCTGATGATGATGGCCAGTCAAATGGGACAAGGAAGGTATCATCCAGATTTCTTGCAGACAGGAGGTAGGATGCTATTTGGTGCTCCACCTCCTAGAGTGAGCACAGAGGAACGGTTTCCCTATCAAGCGGAGATGATGAGACAAAACCAGGCTATGATGTTTGGTATGGCTCCACCGGCAATCGAGAAGGGTAGGTTTGAAGAACTCTTTCAGCAGCAACGAGGTATGATGATGGACATGGCTGCTAGGGGAATAGGTGACTCCAGAATGCAGGAGTTTTATCTAGGACGGGGAGGGATGGTTGATCCTAGTCCTAGAGAGGCCATTCACTCCAGGAATCATGTAGACTTTGGACACCCTCGGGTGGGAATGGTGATGGGTATGAGCCATGATGGATGGCGAGGCTCTGCAGAGGATGTAGACCCTGGTGAAGCTGAAGATATCAGGCACGAGGTACCACTAGATGGAGTCGAGACGAATCAGCTGAAGGTAGAATCACACATGACAGAGCCAAGTAGGGAACATTTCATAGATAGGCCAATCTTGCCACACAGAGCGGAGCATAGCCCCGACAGTACTCCAAACATGAACATCATCCAACAACCAAATCATACATTTACAAATGAAGGGATTATTAATGAGAGGGCTGTTCAAAGGATTCCAGAAACTGTGGGTACTGTGAGTAATAATCTTCCATTACCTGGATGTGGGTCGTTAGTAGTCAGAGACACAGTGGCAGAGATGGTGATGGAAATGGAGAGAAGGGACAGAAAAAAGATGCAAGAGATGAGTGGTTCAGACGACACTAGCAGTTCGGACCAATCCGATTCAGAGTCGGAAGCAGAAGAAACGGAAGGAAACAAGCCGAAGCACCACAGTATTCCAGCCCAAGTTTCACCATGTGAAGTGGATGAGACTTCCAAAGTCCTGCATCCTGATAGGAATGACCTAAAGCTCCCACATGATTCCTACTCCCAGGAGAGCGGGAGTGAGAGTGATGAATCTTCCGTAGCTCCTTACCATGACCTTGAAAAGAATCCATCTTCTGTTAGTTCCCAGGATGATGCAGAATCCCCCGGTCCTACCCTGGCATTTCCTTTACCAGCTCCTATGACTATGAAAGCAAAGCTGATGGCTGCAGTGCGCCAAGATATCAAGGAAGAGGAAATGTCTGGAGATTTGAGAACCCATCAAAATTCAGATGTATCCTCTGATGAGAAACATGACAGTGGGGAAGAAGCAGAGGAAAGTGCCAATGATGAAGCAGATCCCAAGCTGCCTGAAGAAAATCATGGAAAGTCCCTGAACACCCTGCAACCAGATAGTCCTGACAGTGACTTATCCTCACACCAGGACAGTCAGCTTGACATCAAGTGTGTCAGGATGCCAATGTGGCGTTGGATCGGCCCCAAGCAGAGCAGAAGCACTCGTGTGACGCGGCAAAGTGCCAAAAAGGGTAATCTGACGATCCGATTAGTCAAGAGGAAACAACCGCCAAAGAAACGTGGCAGAAGAAGAAAAGCTGTTGCTGTACCCATCACCAAAGAAAGCTTCCCGACAGCAGTGCCCTGCGCCCATCCCACCTACAAGAGGAGGGGCAAGGTCTTCCAGAAAGTGGTGATGGAGGACATGGTAGTCATGGATGGACAGATCATGACAGTCGCCAAGAGAGGGCGTCCCAGGAAGATCAGGACAGAAGGGGAACTCTCTCAAAAGGTAAATACGGTAGCTCATCAAAACAAAATAGCATGAAAGAGCATAAAAAGGCACATTACAGAAATGAATAATTGTTTGAAATTATTTTCTGATGGCATTGAGGTAGAACCAAATCATTAAAAATGCGAAGTAAATATCTCTCCTACCTTGATTGGACTAAATTCTTTATTTTTAAATCTTTATATTTGCCAAAATACATCTGTTACCCCTTGAGTGTTCTTGAAATGTGTTTTTGTTCCATTACGTTCCACAAAACTATGTCATCATTCATTTAAGAAGTAGTCATACAGATGCAAACATTACTTTTTACAACCTAAAATATATGAGACATTTTTCTAACTTGCATTTGGTTAAGCTAGTATTTTTAGATATTTAAAAAAAGCCTCTGCCGCTGTCTCTTTGTGAAAAAGTGGTAATGGCTATCAGATATGTCATGGTCTAGTGAATACCTGGTACGTTGTTGGAATGTGGACCTCATGTTTGCCCTTCTTCACCCAGGTTTTAAATGGGTACTGGTGAGAAGGGATTCCTTGAATGCTGTAAGCACTGAAATCGAAAGCCTAACAGAGCCTGGGTAATATTGGAGAGCCTTTAGGCTTGAGCACCTTTCATGGTGATGTAAACGGGTACCTGGCAGAAATTCATTCCTTGAAATGCTGGAGCGCTGTATAAACGGCTGCTAGGCTATTTAAAGCCAGGGTAATAATAAATGTGCCTCGGAATAGAATTATCTAGATAGATGGCGCTATAGAAATGCCTTTTATTATTATTATAAAGATATCCAATGTTATTATTATACCTAATAAATATTATTTCCTCTTTCCTTATTTTATTATCAAGATGGATAATTAGATCTTGTTTATTAGTACTCGCATCAAAATTATCAAAAATGCATATCAATGTCTCTTGGGCTAATAGCTTTAAGGTTTGGTTTTGCGGGATGGAACATCAGTCTGCAGAGTAATGAAAGGCAGAATGACAAAGAAAAACAAAGTTTAGCTGAAATTTCTGAAACAAATTCATAACTGTTATTTTGTCTCCATGCATGTTTGAAACGTACATGTACATAAAAATGGTCTACCAGTATTATAATAGCGCGATGATTAACAATTTCTGCGGTTGTGTGCAGTTTGTATCCTCTGCTAGGAGCTAGAACTTATATTTCTCTCTCTTGATTTGTTTTTTCTTTTATTTCTGTTTCATCTTTCTTCCTTTCCTCACTTTTTGTGACTGCCTTTCTTGTTTCTTCTTTCAGAGGGTGAGGCAAAAGAGAGTTAACCAAGACGACAAGGGACCACCAAAGAAGGTATGTAATTGTAATGGGCCCAGAAAGGGCACGAGTTCAGAAACAAAATGAAAACGAAAGAAGCTCGGATATACAGTTGAAGTCCACTTTATTATTTATAAAGTCAGCCGAAGCTCCAGTAGTTCAACAAAAATTATTTATTTAAGGACATTTTAAAATAGCTTATTCTTTCAGAGGGTGGGCGGCCCTATAGTTTGAGCGAATCTAGCAGCACATCCCATAATAACAAAGCAAAAAAAAACTGAGCTACAAAATCCCGCACATGGCATTTAAATACTCCGGCACCCGACGAGGCTTAAAAATCACATGATCTTATTTGCCAATTAGAAGGACCCTTCCGAAGACAACCAATTACAAGATAGGATATAGGTCATCCGACCTCTAGACAAGTTCAATCTACCAATTAAGAGAGGAATTATACATTTAAATAAATATAACCAATGACAAAGAACAATAGATAGAGTGATTTGAACTAGGTACCAAAGAAAATGGGAGGAGCCTACAGCCCCGCGAGAATGTCAGGTCCCCGGAGAAACAGTCTATTGTCTGACGTATTTATCGGAAATGAACACCTGTAGATCTAATGCAGGAACTCAAGTCCAGGGGTCCATCGGGAACATAATTAATGCTATTCAACTTTTAGATGTATACAAAATCAAACCGTACAAATGATCAACTTAACCCACTCCTCTATTGCTATAGCGCCCCCTTTAGGTCAATGTGTTACCAAATGAACTAGTGCTCAATCCAATAGGGTAGTCATTTACACATAGGTGGAGAGTGACAAATTTAGATTCATCGGGGGGGTGTTTCACGAAGATCCTAAGTAGAACTTAACACTAAGTTGGACTTAAAAAGTATGGACAGCCATTGAAGCCTTAAATTGAAATATATTCAAAAGCAAAAATTGGAATATTTTAGACTTTTCATCAATTCCTCATCAAGAACATGAAATCTCCCATGATAATAGAAAATATGAATGATTTGAATCAACATTTTATGTCTTTTAAAGTAACTTATACAAAATGTTTTCAAGGATGCTAATGGCTTTCCATAATTTTTAAGTCCAACTTAGAGTTAAGTTCTACTTAGGATCTTTGTGAAACACCCCCATGGCGTGTAGTGCTGTAGAGTTGGGTTTGGAGGTGTGCCCAAGGTCCTCAATATTGTTCAGTT
The DNA here is from genome assembly GCA_035222895.1 of Strongylocentrotus droebachiensis. Classification (NCBI taxonomy): domain Eukaryota; kingdom Metazoa; phylum Echinodermata; class Echinoidea; order Camarodonta; family Strongylocentrotidae; genus Strongylocentrotus; species Strongylocentrotus droebachiensis. The sequence goes on along the minus strand of JAVYIG010003236.1, from coordinate 87,695 downwards.
TGAAATTGGATTAAGTCGGGTTTGAGGGTGTGACTAGGATATGATTAATCTTTAGCTTGACAGTGAGGTTCGTTTAATTACAATTGCAGAGAGGCAGACCAAGGAAAGAGCATGCTGATAAAGATCAAGTTAAAAAGGTCAGTGATTCCCTTGTGCACTTTTTTTAATCTACCAGCCCCCCCCCCCCCCCACCACCAAAGAATTTGTTCCCCCTTCATTTGCAAGCCCGTTTTCCAGCTAGTTCGAACAAACAGACACAACCATGCCAAAATCATCAATAACAACAACTTATTTTTCAATAACAAGAACAAAAACTGTATTACTAAGTACTAGAAATGGAACAAAATTGTATGCAATACAAGAGAAAAAGTGTTACTAGGCAATCGTTCATGCCAAACTCCGTTCATTAGTACAATGGAAAGTCTCGCAGACCTCATACCTGAATTATTTATTTTGTCTGACCCTTGCTTTCCTCTCACCCAAGAACCTTTGCCAATTCTAGCACTGATTATGTACCATACACGTATGACATTGTATTCTTTTTCCTTGTTTATTACCATCTACGATCTGATGTTGACTTTCTCTGTTTCTCTCTTTTCTTCTACCCACCTCCTCTGCCTACCTACCTTTGGTCCTTTTTAACTCTCTCGCTCCGTCAGCACCCGCATCGTACAAAACTGATTTCATGTACCTTTATACCCAACTAAAGCTGTTTATGTATGTAGTTTACAATAACTGGAACTGTGTATGATTATGATTTTTTTTTTTTGTAAATTGATCGCTGTAAAGTTTACCAGGGAAAAATAGATTTCTGAATAATAATATTCTGTGTTAATATAGCGCTCAATACATTGACCCAACAATTTGCCTAAGCACATTACAGAATGGACAATAAATACTTCAATTTCAAATCCAATTTCAAAAAGTATCATGATCAAATCTTATTACCGTATATTATTTTGTTTATTAAACTCATTGGAAAAATTCCCTTTTTCTTGTAAAAGTTTTTTATACACTGTCCAAAATGCTTGGCATAGTTTTGTAAATATACAATTTAATAACATGAATATTCACTTTCATTGCATGAATATAAATTTGTATAACCTGAATATTCAGTTTCATTGATTATGAATATTAAATGTATTACATTTGTTGTGACAGGTGAAAAGAGTAAGAAGCAAGAACAACTTGCCTAGGAACGTCAAGCTCATCAGGCAAGTATCTCTTTAGTTTCTCTAAAGTGACTCAGATTCTGAAACAAAATCCTGGATTTAGCTCATGCTGCGATCATATTCATAAACCTTAAGGTCAGTCGGGAATCCCATGACTTTCACAAGCAGATCGCCTGTCTGATTATCAAGATATTTATGATTGGAAATTGAAATTGAATTTTCCGTTTCCTAACGGTTTTTATAACACTACAGTCTACTGGGAAAAATGAGTATGGTAAAACTGGTCACTCAAAGATTTTTACTCTTTTGAGGCACTTCATGATAATTTTGAAGCGCTATTTTTTTAGGGCTTCAATATTACACCATATTACAGACACTGATAACACGTAAGGCCATGCATCTCAAAATTAACATTGTTAAACTATGCCTTTAAAGGACAAGTCCACTCGAAAATTAACTTACTTTCAATAAAAGCAGAAAATCAGACAAACCAATCAAAAAAGGTTTGAGCAAAATCGGATAACTCATAAGAAAGTTATGAATTTTTGAAAAAGTATGTAAATCTATGGAACAATGAGAATCACAACACAAATTGCCAAGATGGTTATCAGTTTGTGACGTCATGTCCTCACAACTTATCAATTGCTTTACATAGTTTAATCCCATTAATTTACCTTTTTATCCCCCACAACTTGATTTCCCCATACCTTTGCCAAGGTTATATAATTTGTATCATATTGCGTGCATGACATTTCCAAAAAAACCTCTATAAATTTTGAAGAATTGATACTATTTTCTGAATATTGTATTTCATAATTATTGATTTTTATATTAAAATGGTTCATCAAAATTCAATTTTTTCATGATTTAACTGGAAAAAAATTAATCCACACAAAAACATATTGCTAACAATCTAACTTAGATGCTGGTGTGAAGAGATAAGATTCTTAGGGTGAAAATTGAATTTTGTTATTATCAATATACAGAAAATAATTAGTGGATAGTGAGGACCATACGTCACAGACTCATGAGTGAGTTGCCAATTTGTGTAGTGATTTTCAAAGTTTTTCATGTCATTAAAAATGTAAAACTTTCTTATTAGTTATCCGATTTAGCTCAAACTTTTTTTGATTGGTTTGTCTGATTTTTCTGGTTCTATTGAAAGTAAGTTATTTTTTCGAGTGGACTTGGGCTTTAAAGAGAAGGTGGATTTCTGAGGAAGGTCAAACATAGATTCTGAGCTTCCTCTCTGTTTTCATATGGCGGTTTGGAAGACTTTATCGACTTGCAGTAGAATAGAGCTCTTACTTTAAGCATTGATCCATATAATGCCAGGTTAAGTTTTTAGGGTTAATTTTATACACTTTAACTGGACACATATTTTGATTGGTTAACTTAAAAAGTACATTTAACTCTGCATAAGTCAATCTGTTTGGAGAGATGTTCTTCATTTGCAAAATTTAACTTAGGAAGTGTAAATAACTTTCGCATAATTTGGTAAAGATATTTGACTTGAGTCAGGGAAAATTGAACTTGTGTGACCTTGACTTGTTCAGAGTTAGCTGTACAAACTGAGAAATTCAAATTACCCCACCATCACAGATGTGTTGACTGCGCATGGTGATTCAGTTGTTTTGGGGCATCTGAACCACTCACAAAATTCCTGCCGTCACATATGACTGGTTTTAGAGTAAATGACTGCACACTCATGATGCACACAATATTTACGGTACTTGTAGCCTACATTCTATTTTTCAAGATCTGTCTTTGATTTTTCTAATATGAAAACAGCATTCCTGCCCCACAAAACATCGAGAGCGAAAAGGATTCCCCGGACAAGAAGACGAGCCGCGTTGGCCATGGAGGGAAGGACTTTGGCTGCCCGTTCTGCGGGAAAGAATTCAAGTGTGGCTTCCGGCTCAACAAGCACATGCAGACGCACATCCCCAAGGAAGTCCTGGAGCAGAACAATGAGGGAACCATTCAGATGCAGCTGGCCCTGTCACCAGATCGAGAGAAGCGGATGGTCCGCTTCGACCAGTGTCAGTTCTGCAAGCAACTCTTCATGGACTTGAAGGCACACATCCGCAGGGTTCATTCTGAAGCAGAGGAACACCTCTGCAGCATATGCGGGCATGTGCTCCGCAACAAGGAGAGTCTCGTCGCGCATGAGAAACGCCACAAGGTTGTTGCTGCGGGTAAGAAGGAGTTCGTCTGTAAGGAGTGTGGCGCCGACTTCTTCTTCCAGACGGGACTCAATCAGCACTCGAAGCGCCACCTCTCAGAAAGGGCGTGCGTCTGCGAGATTTGTGGGAAAGCATTCAAGACCACAAAGGATCTTGAGAAGCATAAACTTGTCCACACGAAGCCACACTCCTGCCAGGTGTGCAAACGGCGGTTTGGGCAGAAGTCCAACATGAAAGCTCATATGAGGCAGCATTCCGGTGACAAGCCATTCCGCTGTGACCTCTGCAGTGCTTCCTTCACTCACAACGTCAGCCTGAAGACCCACAAGAAGAACACTCATGGCATTGATTGGTGGAAGGAGAACGGAAAGAAAGAAGAGACGGATGAGAAGATGGAGAAGATGGCGATCATGAACGCATGCCTGGACTATTTCGGCAATACCGGCGGAGGGAATGGCCCAAAGTGGGAACCACCCGCCCCTCCCCCTAATCCTAATCCTCATCCCAACCCTATTAATCCGCTCCACTCTCTTAATCCCATCAATGCATTAAACTCCATCAATCATTTCACCCCTATCAACCACGGTCAGATGAGTGAGGGTAACGATGACCACACCCCCCTGCACCTTCCACACTTCACCCCACTCAACTCGTTGAGTGCGATGCACCCTGATACCAGGCCACACCCACTTGAAGACATCAAACCGATCGTCTGAACACATTATATCTTAAAGCTCCATTCACACATAGTGCAGTAAACCACGTTTGAAATGCCCGGGCAAAATGAAATACCCTATGCATAGTGGGTTTCACATTTCTGTATCTCCTATTTCAGAACCTGAAATCTCCCTAATTCAGACTTTTTCAGCACACATGCTACAGCATATTTTGGGCTCCAAAATGATTAGCTTCTATTCATTCTCTTCAGATAAAATCATCTGGAATCCCTACTTAAATCACAAGATTTGGGCGTAGGCACCTTTTCATCACCCCAGATTTCCAGTCATTGATGCGTGAAATGATGTTATTATGCCACTGCATGTTAATCAAGGCGATTTACCTGTTCAAATGTGAATAAACCGTAATACATTTTGTTTTATTGTAAGCAATACTTGTGTACCATGTGACGTGAATAGTTGATCCTGTATCTTTCATGCAAAGTAGAATCAGAGCCTAGCCTTGAAGCTTGTTATCTCGCACTCCCCAGAGTGAAAAAGCAAACAAACAGAATTCAGTGTTATTGAAAGGAAACACATCCTGTCAACAATTTTCCATAGATGCACAGAATAAATGTTGATCAGTTTCAAACTATAGTGGGAACGGAATATTATGTGAGATAGAGTTAGAGGTTACTGGAAATTACTAATTTCAGCAATATTGGACTTGGCTATTGCGTACCATTTATATAAATATATATATTTTAATTCATGTAGTTAGATAGACATGGGATGGAAATAACCTGTAGTGTATTGTGTTTTTGCCCAAATTAACTTGCCATTTATTGCATCATTGAACTACTCAAATATTCAAACAGCTCTAAGTGAAATCCTTCTGAGTGAAATCCTTTAAATTAAATGTAAATGCTTATTAGCTCTGTTTAACATCATCAAAATGTACAATTATTTCTTGTAGTTTTCAAATTTCAGTTTTATTTCGTCTGATATAAGCTGGAGTACTAGGAGAGCTAATAAGGTAATACAATGGTCATATCATTATCATCTGAGATGTGCGGGGTAATGTATTGGACAAAGTGGTTTGGACTGGCCCTTGCAAGTACTGACTTAAATATTTCAAAACATCCTTCCAAGAATGTTTAAACTTGTGATATAATGATGGGAAACAAATGAGTCTTTTTAATATTGTCACCAACCACTCAAAGAGGTCCTCGCCAAATCAGACAGAGAGGGCCGCATTATAGCTCAGTATTTTATTATTTTTTATTATTGGTCTAGAATTCTGTTATGGATGATCTTTTGGTTTGTATGGCTTTGGGTCTGGGATAAAGTAGAAGTAGTTCAAGAACATGTATTCAGTTCATCTAATTTTAGCATACATTTGAGGAGGCGTGATAGCTCAGTTGGTAGAGCAGTGGTCTCATTATCCGGCAATCCTGGTTGGAAACCAAGGGGATGCGCTAGTGCCCTTTGGTAAGGCATTAATACTCATTACCTGGTCTCTCAGAGAGGATCTAACGCCGTTGACCGTCTGGTTGCTTACTAACAAGCATTTATGCTTTCTTAGCAGTCGGGTATAATAACCACCACCACAATATTTAGAAATCTGCTATAGTAGTAGAAGTAGTATTAGTAGTAGTAGTAGTAGTAGTAGTAGTAGCAGCAGTAGCAGCAGTAGCAGCAACAGTAGTAGTATTATTATTAGTAGTAGCAGTAGTACTAATATGAGTAAAGCAGTCAAAAGCATTAAAGCACTCCTGGTTTTGATAAAAGTATAATAAGTTATACCATGAGAAAAAAGTATGTTCCAATATACAGAATCGTATCTGCTTAGAGTAAGTATGCCTGACAAGCCTTTTTTAAAATGTCATTATTTACTCTCTTTTTTAATTTGAATCAATTTACTTTCTCTTTTTAATAACTTTCTTCCTTGCCAAGCATGCTCATTTGATAGAGAATATTGGGATGGTGTTAATATGCAATAACCTTCATTGTAATTATCATAATTGTATATCATTAACTTTGTATCATCAATTTTTATCATTTCTCGTATAAACATGTACCACGTTTCCGTAAAAAAAATATGCCATTTCAATTTTCATGTGCATTTCTATTTTCTAGGTACATGCTTGAAAATGTGTACATTTTATATCATGTATCGCTTCAAATGGATAGAATGTATTCTGCTCAGTATGGTGGTAATTATCATGTTTGTACATGTAGCTACAGGCATGAAAATGTGTACATTTCAGATCATGTATCTCTGAAAATGGAAAGTACGAATTTGACTTGTTACCATGGTAATCATCGTCTGATCGATTGCATGTTCATTTTAATAGGTGGTATACAATATATGGTGGTATATGTATGAATGAGGGAGTTTACATATAGATGTCGTGGAACTGGTGGAAATGATGAGAAATAACGTTGGCTGCCTGCAAGAAGGGCTGTTATTGCCTTTGACACTTCATGAGCTTCTTTGTCTTCCGGCCTTCTTGCAGGGAGTGACGATAAATAAATGTTTGAGGGTTTGGGGAAAATCATCCTCATCACTCTGCCTCTTTGGTTCACCATTTTCACAAAATCTATCCTGAATAGTTGCACTATAGCACTGCATATACAATGTATGAAACAACAGCTTTGATAAGTACTGTGATGTTTTAACTATGAGGTGATTAAAGGTATAGACCAGTTTTGGAAAAGCCCCCCTCTCAAAAACTGAAATGGAAGCTGTTATTACCAATCATGTGAGAGAATATGTTTTAACTTATACATGATAATACAAGTAAATTATATCTATCCGGACTGGATAGATATAGCGTAGTCCCATATACATCTTTATGTGCACTGTGCTTTTAACTCTACCAAGACTGGGCCAAATTTCTCATCATTTTGATGATTCCAAAACCTTGCAGTACACATCAATACTTATATGCTTGATGATCAACCTTTTTCTGATCGATTCCACCACGTTTCTTTCACAATGCAATCGCATGACCAGAACTGGTCTATACCTTTAAATTTGTACCACAGTCACAGCGTCATGACAGACACTGGACCCACCTTAGATCAACAAATAATTACGGTCTGACGTCTGGAGTCAAACGGGTGTCTGTTTTATAGTTTGATTGTGGTATGAGGTGCTTTGGGGGTAATGTAGAGTACCAACGTTTGACGTCATACTTGCTATTAAGTTTTCACGGTGGCTGGTTCCAAAGAATTATGTGCTTAACAATGGAGTAATGATCACATGCATCAGCCCCAAACCCTGGATTCGCCCTGCTATAAAGCCCGTCGCTTGAATGATTTTGTAGTGAACATCATGCTGTTAAGAACCAGGGCCCTGTTTCATGAAACTTGTTATCGATAACAAGTTACAGCTTACTGTTATAGCTACTGAAATCATGGCATCTGATTGGCTGAGAGCAAATTTGTCATAGAAATTTAGCATTTGTTATAGATAACAAGTTTTATGAAACAGGCCCCAGTAACCGGACAAAGAACAAATATGATGTTTGCACTTCGATATGCTGGTGCAGAAAGGTCATCAGTTCAGTATCACATCAACTGTAACAAAATACTTTTATTTGAAACTCTCCATTGTATGTTTCATCGAGCATGTAGAATTCAACCACTTACATGTTTAGTTGAAAAGGTTGAAATAGTGCACATTTGGCGAAGTAGGATGTCTATTTGCTAGCATCTATTTCCATCTTTTATTTATTTCTCAGTCACTTTATAAATTGTCTTTTATCTGTCATTGTACTTGTTTTGTAGAAAGAAGAATGGCTATATCTTGTCTTTTCGGTGCTAGATTGAAGAAAAAACGTATAGATCATAGTTGTCTATTTATCAATGTTTGTATTATACGATTTGTACTTTGAAGTAATATATTTAGGAAAGTGACAATGGTTACTCTAAAGCTTTTGTAAAAATGCTCTAGTAATGCTTATTCATTTGTTAGTAGGAATATATTATCTTTATTATAAACCACTTGGCAATAGAATATCACTTGGGCTATGGGACAAACTTTCTTTCCTCTGTAATCTGCTATCTACCCTTTCAATGAGAGGTTTGTCAAGATAATACCAAACTGGTTGTTGCTTGCTTTTGAACCACAGTTTCTTCTTCATCTGGTAATATTCAAGGGGCCATGTAGCCTATTACAAAGATAAGCTGATGGTTGCAAGAGGAAGATAAATGAGATCTAGAGGGGTCTTATTTCTGTGAGTAAAGTCAAGATACATGGACATATAGTCGACATGCAGAAGATGCATATAAGTTTCAGTCAAAGAAAAACTGGTGTCATTTTGAAAAGGATGTTATCTCGGCTCCCTGCAAGAAGGCCGCTTCTGCGATGTACAATACATACTGGTAGTTCAGACGGCCTTCTGGCAGTCAGCTGATGATCTAAAAGAAAACCTAGGTTATGCTACATTATGCAAAACACAAGATGCTATCTATTTTAGATCTGCTGTGCAATTCTGATAAATGCAATTTGCTCAAGAAATCGTCGTTCTTGCACAGGAAACTGTCAAAGATGTTAAATAAAAACAATGCTTTATTTAATAGCCTTTCACCTGCATGAAGGGACGGTCCAGTATGCATGTACTGCTAACCTACAAGGTTGTAATTCTTTAATAGAGGTATTACAAAGTTATAATGGAAAAGACAATCCTATGTTACCAGTTGGTTTAGTGATTCAGCAAACTTGTTAGATATAAACATTGAATTTAAATGTGAATTATATGCAAGTTGTTGTACAGATAGTGGATTATGACATAGTAAGGCTTATGATATATGGCTTTAACATATGTAACTAGGGTTAGCAACAGGCACATAAATTAGGGAAGGGATGTCAAACTGGCCCATGCACCTATTCCAGCTCCCCCTCTCCCTTTTTTTTTGGGGGGGGGGGGGGAGGGGTGTGAATTGTTTGAAAACAAAAGAACGTTCTTGACTCCCTGAGGAAGGAGGTACATGTATTATGTAAATAGTAAATAACAGAAGTTGAATAAGTATTTTGAGAGTTACAGAGTTCTATGGTATGCCATGAATAGTCTTGCCATGCGAGTTATCATGCATTCCTTCTCTCTCTCTCTCTCTCTTTCTATCTCTCTCTCTCTCTATCTATCTTTCCCTCTATCTTCCTCTCTCTCTCTCTCTATCTCTCTCTCTCACTCTCTCTCCATCTCCATTTCCTCCACTACCTCTCTCTCTTCCCCATCTTCGTCCTCCCTGTCTTATTACTCTCTCTCTTGCTATCTATCTGTCTATCTTTCTGTCTCTGTCTCTCTCTTCATCTATCTTTCTGGCTCTCTCTATTTCAATCAAATTTTAACAGGCAGTTAACATTTCACCTCTGAAACATTTGTTGCTATAAATTTGCAGATGATTGGCGACACATATATCACTTGCATATGCATTGCATGCAGCACAAAAGTGTATAAAGTGCTCATGTAACATTGATTTAATACAACTCCATACACATAAAGACATGATGTACATGTAAGCAATATATGTAATAATTAGATATTGTACAGTGTTATTGTGCATGTGCTATTTGCAGTCACCTGAGCATTTTGCGCTCTGATAATCCATCCGATTGAGCAAAGGTTCACCAAATTTGTTATGAGTATACATTTTATTGTAGAATAGTGCATGTCATTTACACTGTAATTGCCAAGCAATTCTTCAATGTTATTCATTTTTAGAAAGAATCAGTATTTGTTATGCAGAGTGTAACTTCTTGTCACCCGCAATTCTATAGGGTCTATTCAACTCTTTTTTTTTGGTGGTAATAAATTAACTCCACATATGACAATGCATGTAGAAGCAGTGTTTTTTAAGTAATACATTCTAAGTGTATTGTATGTAAAAAATGAATAAAAATTCATTTTCACTTTAAACAAAAAATTTGAAACGATACAAAAGTGTCTCATTATTTAGCATTGTTTAAATGTTGTACCCTTCGTTGTGCAACTTCTATATTGCTTAGTTTTGAAAGATTTTTTACGCACCTATGTTTTCTTTTCTAGAGCACGACACCCACATGTTCGCACAATTCAATAGGTGACGTACAAGATTAAACCCGATAGCAACCTTTTTTAGGAAAAAAATCAGAATACTTATTTGGCATTGATTAGATTCTGTACCCTTTGTCGTGTAGCTTCTATTTGCTTAATTTTGAAAGATTTTTACCCACCTATGTTTTCTTTTCTAGAGCATGAAACCCAAATGTTCCCACAATTTAATATATGTACAAGATTATACCTGATAGCAACTTTTTTAGGAAAAAAAGAAGAAAAGTTATTTGGCATTGATTACATTCTAACATTTCAATAGGTGACGTACAGGGTTACACCCAATAGCAACCTTTTTAGGAGAAAAAAGGGAGAAGAATAAAACCCGAAAAGGTTTTCCATACACGTTATAGACACCTTCGCACATTTCAATAGGGGACGTACAGGTTATTGAAGTGCATTTTTAAAAATCAAGTTATCGTTTCGTGCATTGATAGATTGGTCTTACCTTTTATCTTTTAAACAAACAATTGACAGAGGATAACTAGCGTTTTAAACCAGTAAGTGTGATTTGAACGAAAGGAAAGGTAGAAAATATGACAAATAAGGAGTGAAGGAGAGAGAGAGGGGAAAGGAGGAGAGAGTGAGAAAAGGAAAGGGACAGAAGGGGGGGGGCGATATGCATATTAGTTCATTGATAGGAAGGTAAAGGATTTTTTTTTTTGAATACTTGTGACAAAGAGAATAACTTTCTGTATCAACATTTTGAAGTAAGTTTGATTAAATAAGAGGGGAAAAAGTAGTGAATGAGATAGAAATTAAGAGAGAGAGAGGGGAAAGGACAGAACAAGAGAGAGAGAGAGAGATAAAATGAGGGGGGAGAAATGCATGGGGCAGATTAGAAAATGTGCAAGAGGGCAGGGAGCATGTCAAAATCATACTGACGAAACACTGGTATCGAAAGAGGAGGGGGGGGGGATTTGTATTACTTAATATCAATGAAATCGAAATTGATAATAATAATAATAATAGTAATAGCCTAATAGTCCACTCCAAATTTTATTAAACCGAAACGGAAATTCTTTTTGCCCAATTGATCGTGAGCCCGGCAGCCACTGAGCAGCGCCAGATCGACGTTGATAAACAGGGTAACCATGACATGCGGCATAGGGTTCTGTCATCTTTATTCCCCCTCTCCTTTTTATTCCTTTCACCCCTCTCGATCTCTCCATATCTACGCCCCTCCCATTTCTCTCCCCTTCCCCCTCTCTACCTCTCTCTCTCATTTTCCCTCTCTCCGCCTCTCTCTCTCTCTCTCTCTCTCTCCCTCTTGAACCCCGCCGTGTTCCCAAACTCTCCGGCTCGTAACAAAAGAAAAAGGTTTACCCGTATTGACTTTATACACACCGGACTTTTGCTGAAGGGGGGGGGGGGGGGGGGGGGTCGCTGGGAACACGCATATGCGTACCCTAAATAACACTGAGTGGGGGGGGGGCGGGTTTCTAGACACCCAATATTAATACAAATGACCATTCTTTAATGGTTTCAAAGGAAGCCAGTGTTATACCGTGTGAGTCAAAACAAGTTTACACCTAGAAAATTGCTAATTATTTTTATAATCATCTATGAACAGTAAATACATCTCATGAAAGAGTGTTTTATCCCAAATCGTTTGGTATCATTTTTGTGTGCTATGTATTTACGCTTGGATAATCAGGAGGCATTGTTTGCGAGAGTGCAACAAATCGACTTGCGCCAAAGTGATGCCTACAGTATATGTATTCTGTTGGGATTAGTGGAGTGAGAGAAATAATTGAATGTATTAAATGAAATGCATTGCATATGATTTTTGCAGAAGCAAAGTCGCACGCACACGGGCACACATATTCGTTGGTTTTTGATATTCGATATTTGATATGTGTGGCATGATTAATTTTGTTAGGGATGTTACTTGGATCTGCAAAGACTGCGACTTAATACCCAAATCCTAATTGTTTTATTAAAACATCACATAAGCAACTTTGGCGCAAGTCGATTTTTGCACTCTCGCAAACAATGCCTCATGTTCATCCAAGCGTGACCACATACCACACAAAATGATACCAAATGATTCGGGATAAAACACTCTTTCATAAGATTTATAATAGTTTACTGTTCATAGATGATTTTAAAAATTATAAGCAATTTTTTAGGGGTAAACTTTTTTTGGACTCATAATGTAGAGCTCTAGTGTGGCTGAGATGGATGGTCCCTAGAAACATGAAATATCAATCGGGTTGCCGAGTTTTGTAGCCGTTGCACATGATCAAATTTAGTCGAGGGACTGGTTGAGAGAAGCCTATTACAATAATCAATACGGGATAGAATTAACCCATGGTTTACTGGAACCTGGTGGTCCCTGTGTTAAGTCAATGTGAATCAGATAATTCAGTAGTCAACGGGTTAAAGAACGCACAGCATTATGACAGGTAGAATGGTCAATATTCCTTCAATAAAACGTAACTCTAAGACCATTAAAACAAAACAAAAATCATGTTTAGCGTCCCCGCCCGTTTCCTTTTTTGGGGGCCGCCTGCTTTTTGTTTTACATTTTTTGTTATCATTTTATTTTTCTTCTCCAAAATCTGCACTCAACACTGTGTTACTATCTTCTTACTGGGGCAAACTGGGAACGCCTAGTAAGAATTACAACATAAACTATGAATACCTTGTGCATGTGGCGAGGAAAGCAAACAGTTCATTGTGACAGCCCTATGTTTATCTTTGTTTGACACCATGGTTAACATGGTTACCATGGTGGATGGTAATTTGGACCAAAACAAAACTATGGTTACCAATAATACGTAACCATAAGGCCATTAACAAACAAATAATGTTTAGCGTCCTTGCCCGCTACCTTTTTTGGGACCGCCTACTTTTTTCTTTCTTTTTTCTTTCTTTTAATTATTGTTTTCCAATTTTTTTTTTCCAATTCAATACGAATGACTGAATAGATCACGAATAAGGGATAATTATCCGCTAAATCGGGCAAACTGGAAACGCCTAATCAGAATTGTGACATACAACAGACATACAACATGCGGCGAGGAAAGCGCACAGTATATTATGAGAGCCATCGATTGGGCAAGTTTAAACTGTTTACCATCTCCCTGCAAGTCAGGGCTGGAGCTAGCACTGAAATTCGAAAGCCCATTTAAGGTTTGTTCTGTACCAAGATCGGTTTGGATATTTCACTTGAGCTTCTGACTCTGGCTTTAGAATCGTTTTCTTATTGGGTACCTGTTAAATCATCAGTGCATTCGGGGAAAGCTTTAGACGTGCCTTCTCCGTTAGAAGAAATTGAGTTGGAGGCATCTCCTTTAAGTAAGGATAGGTAAGCAACAAAATAATAATGATAACGATGATGACGATGATGACGATGATGCTACTACTATTAGGCCTATTACTTACAGTCAAACCTCTATGTAAAGATAAATACTACTACTGCTATTACAATAGTGAAATAAAATAGATAATGATATTAATGATATTAATAATTTTACTATCAATAATAATAATAACAATATTGACGATACCAATAAATCGATAATACTACCATTGATAAGTATTTTTATAGTGTGCATTTTTGATAATCACGGAAGAGGTTTACGGTACACCATGTGTAAAGTCCTCGAGGGACTGAGGAAAGTAGATAGAAAAATGGAAGTGAGATGGAAAGGCGAGAAAGTGGAGGTTGGAAGGAAGAGTATCTTTCGGAAGTATAGTCCTGAGAAGGACTGTAAACCAGAAAGTTGTAGGCAGGATGAGAGGTTTGAGTAGAAGGCTGGATTGAGTTGGAGAGTTGAGTAGGCGAGTAGAGTTGCAGAGCAGGAGCAAGAGAGTGAACTCGACGTTTCGGACAGGTTGACTGTCCGTCTTCATTTTATGTTATTTTACTACTACTACTATTATATACTACTACTAGTAGTTGTAGTTTTACTACTACTTTTACTACATATTTGACTATTACTCATACTACTATTACTACTACTACTACTACTACTACTACTGCTACTACTACTATTACTACTACTACTACTATTTCTACTACTACTACTACTACTTGTAAACCTGCTGCTACTACTACGGTTGAAAAGTAATAATAATGAATATTTTCCCATTTTCACATAGTTGATATTTTCATTTTAAAAGATATTTACAATCGCGAGTATAAATATTTTTAATTAAATAAGCTACAAATAATTTTAGTAAATTAAACAAATATTATATGCAGATAATATATCCCTGTTTGTGAAAAACACTAATTCTATAAAACGGCTTCAATATCTTTTTGAAGAATTCGAGAAAGTAAGTTGTCTAAATACAACTGAAGGGAAAACGAACTTTTTTTGTGTATGGGCAAAGATAGTGATATACCTCAAATACGCTTGTTTGGAAATCTAGTTTAGCAAATTAAAATTGTAGGTGTTTGTTTCTTTCGAAATGTAAAACATAAAGGAGATTTGAATTTCTTTATACTTAGTAAAATAAAAAGACTTTTAGGATGGAGGAAACAAAGAGACCTCACACTTATGGGTAAAATACAATTGTTAAAAACATATGCATTATTAAAGTTAAACTATGTCTCATCACTTAAAGTGGTCCCTCAGTGGTTGTTTACTGAGGTGGAAACAATTAATTTTGAATTTGTGTTGGCAGGTAAAGACAGCATAAAGAGATTTATAATGTTTTAAGACTATTCGCATGGAGGGTTAAATATGAATTTTAATTAGTTTGTAGGGGCGCAACGTTTGATGTGGCTAACATATTTATTGGGATAGGGATGCAGGATGGAAGCTGTATTTTGATTTTTGTTTTAGAACAGTTGGAGGGGGCTTGTCTCAAAAGGGTGCGCTACGATGCACCCTTTCGAGAAAGTCCCTCCCCCGGCTTTTCTCACTGTGCCTTTTCTCGAAAGAGTGCGTTGAACGCAACAAACCGCGCCGCACGTACCGCACCCTTTTGAGACAAGCAGTTGTAGGGAGATTTCTGTTTCTATGCGACTTTGACACGTCTAAATTAACAATGAACATATACCACAATTCTATTCAGATATGCTAAAGGCTTGGCAGGATATGAGGAAAAAATTGTCGGAAGAGGAGGACCATCAATGAAGTGATATTTAAATCATAATATAATTATGTATTAGAGGTAACAATTATTTTGAGTATGATCTATAATATAAAGGCATACGCACTGTAAATCAAATTTTTGATAATGGACATAAGACGCCCTTGGCTGATTTTCAAAATATTGGGATTAATGCAAATCAATTGCTCCAGATAATCGATATTGCTCATGCCATACCAACTAGTTGGAAGAATGGTACCCATTCGGTTAAATTTATTAAAAAAAATGATTTTGTAGACTTCAATATAAACATGAATATTGCTGTGCAGGAAACAGCTTCTAGGTAGTTGGATCTAGAACTATTTATCACTATTTCATCAACAATAACGTGAATCATATAATTTAACAGTAAAGGATGGTTACAGCAATTTTAAATGTACCAAAAAAGAAATATGTACATTTTCTATCCGAGCAAGGAGCACAACTCTTATCAGAAAGCAAAGGGCATTTCAGTTTAGGCTTTTACATGGATCCATATACATAAAGGAACATTTGATGAGGTTTGGGTTTGTGAGGAACAATTACTGTTCATTCTGTAATAAAGAGACAAAGTCTTACTTAAAATTCTGAACTGCACGAAAGTTAAACAGTTATAGCAATTCTGTATTCAATATTTCGGATTGGCTGAATTAAGAGATATAAAATTGGGGGGATAATTCATGGGACTACCTGGTAATTCGAATATAAATTAATGTTTGAATTATTTGGTCTTATTTAATAAATATGTACATTTCCAGGCCATGTACCTTCGAGTGTGAAAATACTAAAATATATAGCGGAATTTATAGAGGAAGAAACAAACTTAACATTGATTTATTTGCCTGACATCTCTAATAAAAAAGATATGGAAAAAAGTGTAGGCAAGTGGGGGAAGGGACAGTTTTAGGGTAGTGAGGAGAAAAATTTGCTCGGAAACGTGCCTAATATATATATATATATATATATATATATATAAGAACATTAGTAAGTTATACTATTGCTGTTCTCGTAATATGCCTCACTGCTCTTAATTGCTGTCATCTCTGATGTGTATCTGGATTAGCCCAACAAATATCAAATACTAACAGTAATAGTAATATATATGCCAATATCTTTTGGAGTGTTGCTTATGTCTTTTAGAACAGGGTTTCTGATTTTAGGGCTAAAGTGATTAAGTTTCCCCTTCACATTGGCAAAATTAAAGTTTTTAGGGATGATACATTAAATTAATGAGAGAGGAAGTAAAGATCTTTGGAAAGAGTCAAGACAAATCAAGTCATTGACCGAAAGTGGGATACGGTTCCATGTTTTTAAAACAGCCGCCATAAAACATTTTCTGGTAGATTGCAGTTTGGATTTGGGAATAATTAGTTTACATTTGTTAGTTAATTGTTGAGATAAGGTTACGAGTTGGTGTGTTTATTTTCAGGATTTCATGATATTCAGGTGCCATATGATAATCAATCATGATTCATTTACGTTCACACTAGAATGTTATTACTACACTTTGGTTTTTTACGCTGGATCCTATAACATTGAAAACTTTTTAAAACCTCTTTTCATGAAATGATTATGGCAATATAATCTATTACTTAGAGATAATGTGCATATCTTCTCAGAATTTACTGATTAATACACATTGTAAAATAAGGTCTGAGAAGATTTAAATTTCATTTATCAAGAATAAATCAAATTGTCACAATAAATTCGTTAAACAAAGGGGTTTAGAAGAAAAAAATCGACTTTATGGGCAACAGTAACAGTAATGTATATGCCTATTTTGCCGCTAGAATGTTTTGATTTTACTTTGATATTGTATCCATCGAATTTATAATTTTCATGTTTGTTTTAAAGGGATAGTCCACCCCAGGATTTTCTTTAGCTGACGATATAGACCTAATAATACCATGAAGAATGATACAAGTCTCATTAAAATCCATGATCACATAACGAAGATATATCGACTTTTTTATCGAAAATCAGCCGCCCCCCAAATGCAAATGCGTTACATGGGCATGAAACGATTGTGATGTATGTTGCGAGCTGCCTTCTTATTTCGGAGACATTCACTTTCGCTTTCACTTTCATTCATGATTCGTCGTGTCAGTGCGATAACAGTGTACCGCGAGCGAAAGTGAATGTCTGCGAAATAAGAAGGCAGCTCGCAACATACGTCACAATTTCGATACTATCGGTTATTTTTTGGCGATCGTTTTTTGCCCATGTAACGCATTTGCATTTGGGGGGCGGCTGATTTTCGATAAAAAAGTCGATATATCTTCGTTATGTGATCATGGATTTTAATGAGACTTGTATCATTCTTCATGGTATTATTAGGTCTATATCGTCAGCTAAAAAAAATCCTGGGGTGGACTTTCCCTTTAAAACAAACATGAAAATTATAAATTCGAGATCATAGAGCGAGAAAAAAAAAATCAAATATATCTAAACGATTATTATTTTGTATAATAGAGAATACTTGGATAGATCAAAGTCTCTTGAAACAAATATTGAAAGGAAAAGTAGAAGTTACCAGATCCATCTATTAAAATGGTATTATATCAGGGCGCTCCAATTATTACAATGGCTTCAACGAAGAGAGCAACTTTGGTATACGCATATGCATCAAGATTGTAATCAATTTTCTTTTCTAAATGTATTTAACTCACCTAAATCCTCAAATGTGGCCTCATTTTGCACGCTAAGAAGGTATTAATAACTCGATCGTGAAATAACCCATCATAAGAATAAGATCTTAAACGAATTAATACTTGATTCTGAAAATAAATTATGATTCAATCTTAAAGAAATTAGAAATTCGCTTTCAATCATGATAAAGGAATCAATGATTTGATCGTAACAAATTTAATAATTCGATCTTTAAAGAATTTTGAAAGAATTAATAATTCGAAACCAAAAGAATGTTTAATTTCATTGTGCATTATTTAGCGTTGATTTGATTTTCATTTCCTTAATTTTGTTGAAACTAAATTACAAATCTACGATCTTTTGCACGCAACTTTATAGGGCAGCTACCAAAATTCAACTGATTAAGCCTAATTTTTTTAAAGATAATTTATCTGGTTTCGTTATAATTTTTATTTTCTTCAAAATCAATGTTGAATGCTGGCTAGAATCTTTACAAGAGTGGTAATTCTTTCTCCTAATTTTTACTTTTGAATTACTTTACTCTAGAGTTACGCTGTTGCCCATTACGCTGTAATTTAAAGATGATACATAATTAACGTCAAATACACATAATCTTTTAAACGATTAATGATTTGCAAAGAGCATTTTATTAAATGTGCATTTAATTCTTTGATCGACTTTTTGTCATAATTGTTTATATTGATTATTCTTTTGGAAATAAAACTAAAACCGAAACCGAAACTAAAATCGAATCTTCTACAGTATCTGGTCTATGGGGAATAGTGAAGGTGTCATAGTAAAGTGGTCCATTAACCTTACTCTCAAACCAAGGGTTGAAGGTTCGAATCCAAGCCCGGCACTAACGTCATTTGGCAAGACATTAATGCACATTTGCCACTCTCCAATCTTCGCGTAAATGGGCACCTGGCTACAACTGGGTAGATAATAGTTGCAAGGCCCTCAAAAAGAACATCATTGATGCTGATATGGCTTACCTACGTAAAAAAACACTTTATTATTACATTAAAAAAAAAATCACATCATATAAATTGTGAACAAAAGGAAAACAAATATATATTATTCGTTTTTATGTTACACAGGGTACCCACATGGGTATTAATACTGCTCTTCCTGCGGGCCCTGCGTAGTAGATTAATATCAGACCATATTCAATTCAATTCAAATCAAATGAACATTTATTTTCTTCCATTCAGTTTGACAACATATTTGACATCTGTTCAAACAATACAATTTATACGTAGGAACATACAAATAAATAAAGAACTTGTATTACAAGGAAGAAGGCGCGAAACCCGATAAGCAGAGCTTGTAATGGGTACGCCCGAATATATATTCATTATAAATGGAAGAAATATAATATAATATAATATAATATAATATAAATTGTTGATTATTAAAGTAACGGTGTATAGAGTACCGACGTGTGACATAAATGTCTCGGTTGCTGCAATTTCCAAACAACTTTGTGCTAAACAATGGTGTGATAATCACACCGGCGCCAACCACTACATTTGCCCTGCTTTTGATGCTTGAATGTTTTCGCGGTGAACCTCGTGCGAAGGCTCTTTTTTGGGGAACCACTTAACTACTATACCAGATAATTTGTCAAGCTTTATTGGACACGGCACCCTTTAAGAAACGAACAAAAATACCACATATAATGACGTTTTAGCAGGTTAAAATATGTAGTTATGTAATAGCCACACTACATAAGATATAAAATAATGTATGCGCCCAATAAACATTTTATACAAGTAATATATTTGGTCACCTCGATACATGAATATGAGGATATTGTGGCATTTCGTTGCCCAGAATGATCCTGTTTATACATGTCGCTACCGCGTTAATAAAAAGGGATTTCTGTATTATAGATAAAGATATATTCAGGCACTTTGCTGTCATAGTAGGATAGTCAGGCACCGCATTACCCAATTATGGAGGTATACTGGAACTTTGCTGACTGAATGATTTTGTGATGTACTTGGTATCGAAGTGAAGTACAAAGCAAGATTCTGCCACGATCCACTAAACCCTTTTGAAATTTGCACAAAGATGGGTGTAAACTTAAAAATTCCTCGCATTCATAAAGAAAACAATGTTTGGTTTACGCTGCATTCATGAATTTGTAAGTTTTCATGACGAGAACAGCTCAGTTGATCAGACCCGAGAGACGGTGGGGTCACTGGGGTGCATGTCGGTGGTAATGCTCACCACAAAGCAAGAGAGAGAGAGAGAGAGAGATAGAGAGAGTCCCTAATCTGCAGTGTAAACAAACTTTGCCAGAACATGGCCAGCCCGTCCGAAATATATTTATTTAGATGGTCATATCTCAGCCAATAATTAACATATTCTTTTTGATGCTCTTTCGGAAAATGAAGAAAAAAAAAAGAGAAATTCTAAAAATAGATTTTTGATGACGACTCAGCACTTTAAATCCTTTGAACTTTCTGTACTACTATATGTCCAATCACTATAATTGTCCAGTCATACCGAGATGCTGGCAAAAAACTAGAGGAAAACAAATATTTACAAAAAGCACCTTTTCTGCTCAAAATCTATATTAATTTTCACAACCTACATAATTCAATGAAATTGATACCAACTTGAAAATGATTTAATTATCAATCTTTGGACACCAAATCCGTGGTGATTAGAGGTTTTACTTACAAGTTATCGTTAAAACTCGATGTTAACCCTGCAAACACGTAAAATGCATACAGTTAATACACATGTTGGCGAAAATGTAATTTTTGGGGAAATCAAATCCATAACCTTGGGTTGCTTTAACTTTTCACTAAAACAAGAGGTAAGCCTCTTCTGTGCACATGATATATTTCTTGTACATGGGCAACTTCCTGGCAAGTAAATCAAAATGTTGATGTATGAAAGATAACGGTTTTTGATAAAATTAAATATTTCGAAAACGTATCACACAAATCATGTTTGTTACTAAAATTTGCGATGTTTATTAATCTCAATCCCGTTGAAATTGCTATCAAAATGTAGATAATTTAATTTTCTTACATATGACACCAAACCTATGGTGGTAAATTGTTTTCTTTAAATATTAATTACAAATTTACTATTTTTCGTCAAAACGGGCCGCTTTTTTGACGACCCTTCCGATTAAGGGGTGTTCGCTACAAATTAAAAAAAATAAACACTATTGAAATATTGTGTATTATGATAAAAAAAATTGAATAAAGAAGGTGTGCTCAGAAAGTGTGGTAGTGGGAGGCAACTCAAAAACTAAGCATGATATTTGACTTTGGCCCTCCGCTCAATGTATAAGTTGGTATTTTCTATTTTCTCCTCCTTAATGTAGGCCTATTTGCATCACAGTAATGTTTAATAAATCAGATTCAGGTTAATACTTGATTACAAAATACACTATATAGAATTATAATAAAAGAAGTTAACAATTTTATGCTTGATTTCAATAGTTTTTCGTTTTTCCTAATTTCTTTAAGAATGCAAATATTTCTTCCCCATTAAGAGAAGTAAAAGTAGTGAAATCAATTATGAAATTATCAACTTGTATAATTTGTGATTCTATATAGTGTATTACTTAATAATGTACATACTTTTATAAAAATATCGTGCAATTCAGCCCCCCGGGCTGCGATGCATCTTTTTGAATAAATAAACATTGATCATTATTGTAAAATATCTCTGATTCTTTCCAGGCCACCGGGCCAAAACCACTGACAATGGCTATCCGACGAATCACGGCAGCTCTTTCATGGGTCCTGCTATTACTGTTTACGGTAAGTTGACATTTCAAAATGGCGTCTTGATGCTTGAAGCTTCTAATTCCCAGTTTTTTTAATGCCGATTTTCTAAACTATCAATATGGTCTAACATTCATTTAAATATGAAGTGGAAAGATTAAAAAAAAAAAAAATTCTCATATTTTTTCTTTTTGTCTTCAACCTTCTTCTTATTGATTTCTGTATTTTATAAAGATGCTGTGTAGTCTACAATATGAGAAACATCAGGCGCGGATCTACGGGGGGTTTAGGGGGTTTAGGGGGCACCCCCCCCCCCCCCCCCCCCAAAAAAAAAAAAAAAGAAAGAAAAAAGAACGCACGCTGGAGAGAAACCCTTTCAAGTGCAAATATTGTGAGAAGATATTCAACTCATCTGGTAACTTAACCAAACACAATTGATAACTCTGGATATAACTGTGTATTTAACTGTTACTTGATTAAAAAGACGTTATCATGCACTGCTTTTTATGGTCTCCATTGTGTTATGCCAGGAAAACATCACTTACGGGGTTCAAATAAACACCCCCCAAAAAATCGGCTCGCCGCTTCGCGGCTCGTGGACGAGGCTCCGCATCGTCATTATTTTGGTCACCCGGCCCCCCCCCCCTTAGCAAAAAGCTAGATCCGCCCCTGAACATAATACACTTACATGGGTTCAATCATTAAAAGTATTATTCATCAAAATGATTATTAAACCATATATGGATATTTATATAGCGCCGGTATCCGCCAGGCTCTAAAGCGCTCGGCGCTGTACATAATCACAAAATATAACTTTCTTAACTAAAATAAAGTAAACTAAAACAACACAAATTTTTACGCCGCTACATTGACATGATTAGATAGCACTGTTTAGAAAGAAATGGGTTTTTAGAGCAACTTTGAAGTCATGAAGGGCAGTTAAATTACGAATACTAAGTGGCAGCTTATTCCAAAGGGACAGACCAGAATGAGAAAATGCTATCCCCCCAGGAACTTCGCGTCTTAGGGACAACCAATAAGGAGGATTGAGATGAGTCTTGTAGGCTTATACTTAACAATCAACTTGATATTGTAGGTAGGAGCATATAGATGGTAGACGAACTGGTTGTAAACTAAGAGGTATTTCTTCACCCATAAACTTGCTCAGTCGTGAATACAATGGTATGTTGCAGTAATCGCCAAGTAAAAACTCCCCTCGGAATATGTGACTGGGACTGTGAACTCAATCTATCACGGAATTAATCGACCTTTGAACTTTAGCTTTTGTGAAAATGGCAGGACCTTTATGCATTTGATATGTGTTATTAGTTTGTTGTTATGATTACATGATTTATTTAGGTGCTCATAAATGAATTTAAATGCATTCTGTTTTCCGATGATTCTTCTATTGCATCTTACTATTTTCCTTATTTCTAGAAACGTTCTTCTGGTGATATGTGCTTCAAAAATATATTATATATCAAAGTATATTAGAATTATTACTAATGTCATTATTATTAATGCCCCCGGCCCCGGCCCCCACTCCAGTGCTATTTAGGGTACGCGTGTCCTTTTGAAAACACCCAGTCCGGTGAGTAAAGTCAGTACGGGCCGATTATGTGTGTGTTACGAGCCGAACTTTGCTGCGTGAAGTACCCCTTTACCGGACATTTTGGGAACATAACGATGCGGTCCCTCCGTTTCCGGAGGCGTCGTTTTTTTCTGCGGCACAGATTGGGGCTTTTTAAAAAGAGGACTTGATTTAACCCTAACTCTAACCCTAAACTGTCCCATATAGGCTCAACAGTAACACGCACCTATAACCCCAATCTGTACCGCAGAAAAAAAAAACGCTTCCCGGGATAGGCTTAGGGGTAGGGTTAGGGTTAAATCAAGACCTCTCTTTAAAAAAAAAGCCCCAATCTGTGCCGCAGAAAAAAAAGACGCTTCCCGGAGTGTTTGTGTGTGTGTGTGTGTGTGTGGGGGGGGGGGGATGATCTGGTACCATACTTGTGAATATCTGAAACACGTTAGAATTGGCTGCAGAACTGGGAATGTAGTCGTGAGTTTAGACATTACATAATTATGTTCTTTGTTGAAGTTTCCTCGATACGAAACAACAGTAAGAGATTTGAATAAAGGATCGCTATATACTGGATCGTGGGTGAATTATATACGTAAAATATTATTATGCAGTGCACAAAGCTTTTTAAAACGTGTTCGATATGTAGTTTCCAATATTTTAATAGTAATATTAATAGTAATACGATAAAGATTTTGGGCTGTTCGGTCGCAAAATACGGTTCGGTCGCAAAAATTTTCCATCGCGGCACCATCGACAGAAACGGCCTGGATGGCTCGCAAACCGCAAAGCCCAGTGCCCGCCCGCAAACAGACTGTCCAGCACCGACGATTGGCGGTGATCTGTGAACGCAGCTTTCTACCAGGCGTCTGTATTTCTTCCCCAGAAATCAGTGGGTTCTATAGTGGTAGGAACACAAGAACTAAAACTCTAAAATATTAATGATGCTCTTAGACAGTTATTTATGCAATTCAAATCTTTCAAAACACCAAAAAAAAAGGACACAAAAGAAGAGAGACAAGAAAACTCACATGTTCGTTAAACAGAACAGTCTTCACAAAAGAATAATGTAAGCAAGCACCGCTTGCGCCTTACTTTTTCGTACCATAGCGAACCCGATGAGCTATTTCTTCAACACATTCTCTGGTAAGTTAGCATCATGCTTTGCTGCAGTACCTTAGGCATCACTTTTTTCTCTCGAATAATGTCCATAAATATAGACTTTCGGCATTCTGGCTGGTCTTTTAACACCCGGCCCGGCCTAAATCTACATGAGTCCATGAGCATGAACGCCGCCGCAGCTCGAGCTCCCTCGCGCCCCCGCCGCGGCCGCCTGGCCTGCCAATTAACATGATTAATGAGTGAGTGAGTGAGTGTAGGCCTAGATCTAAATGGAAATATAAATCTGTCACAGGATATATAATGCTGAGAGTGAGAGATGTTGATGTTTATAGTATGTAGATCTAGATCTACATGTATGTAGACAATGTAATGTAATGTTTTTATGAATTGTCAAAACATAAAGTAGAAATTAGTGTGTGTGTTTTGAACTTACTACTAAATACTTTGAAGATATCAGAGGCGGCGGAGTGACTTCCAAAGTGGGGGGGGGGGGGGGGGGGGGGAACCAACAAAAAAGGGCACTTTCTGGAAAAAGGGCACCTTCAAAGGGAAATCTCAATTTGTTAAAGATTGGTACCTGTATATACCCCGATATTGTGATTACATTATCAGAGATGATTTTAATATTTTTTCTATTTATACATCATAAAAGATTTTGCTTAAGTATCATCTTTGCAGTTGAGTGTGATGGTCTAAAAATTAATTTGCGAGCGAGATTTGTGAGGTCGCAGTGCAAAAAATTACATTTTAGAAAGAGGAATGACCCAATCCTGATGGGGTTATAAGCACATTCTCATAACGGAAGACTGAAAAGATCTTCAATAAGTTACATAATATAATTATAACATCTATAACTACGAGCGAGCGTAGCGAACGAGCTTTGGGGGAAATTGCTTTTAGTTGCTTGAAATAAGGGGCACATTTAATGATGAGAGGAAAAGGGGACACTTATCGAAAGGGTTAAGACAGTTATTAGAAAAGAAAAGGAGCACGTGTCAGAGTACAAAGGCTAATTAGGCCAAAATAAAAAAATCATTTGGTTGTCCTCGACCGCCCTCTCGTCATTTTTTTTTTTTTTTTTGGGGGGGGGGGGGGGGGGGGGGGGAGCAGTCTTAAATGCCAAACATACAATTTTATGCATTTGCAAGGATCAACATGCGTCCCGTTGCCAGTTTTGTCTTTTCAGTATGCAATTAGGTATTTATTAAACTTGCCATTTTTATTTTTCTATGTCAAAATGCCGTTCATTCAAATCAGGTTCTGAGCATTCTTAAACTCATTTTAAAGCCCATCTGTACTAGTTTACAGGAGGGATTAGACCACCCTGCAAGGTCACTGGAACGGTCACTTATCTCATCAAATCAGCTCTCAGTTAATATAGGATAAAGAGGATCATGGGAGACCAATGGTCACCGATTAGGCATTGTTTGCTACATAGAGGGCGCAAGTAGCTATAAGTAGTACAATGGAGATTTAAAAGGTGCTGTATTTCAAAGCCCAAAATACTTTCTGTGTTGGTCTTGATATTCATTGTACATTAAACTAGTCTGTTACCATATTAAAGTATTATAGACTTTGTTTGTTTAAATGCTTGACAATCCCAATGATTTTTTTTTTATGGAAAAAAACAAATTAAAAAAAAAAAAAAAAAAAAAAAAAAAAAAAAAGACACAAAAAATGAAGTTAAAAAAAAAAAAAAAAAAAAATAAAATAATAATAATCCGCCCGCCCGCCCCTACTCCAGAAAAGCAATCGAGGACAACCAAACAATTTTTTTGGGGGGCCTTATCAGAGGTGAAAATGGGGCACTTCTTACACCTAAAAAAAGAGGCATGCACCAGGGATGAAAAGGAAACGGGCATTTGTCGACTATAAAGAGGCGCCCATCAGATTTTGATAGGGGTCGTTTATAAGAAGTGAAAAGGGGCATTTATGAAAAAGGGATAGGGTCTTTATTAGAAAGGAAATTGGGCACATATCATTGTTAAAGACGAAAAGTGGTAATTATGAGAAGGAGAAGGGGCACTTATAAGGAAAAAAAGAGCATTTATTAGGAAGGAAAAGGGGGACGTTTTAAAAAAAAGGGGGCATTTATAAGAGATGTAAGAGCACTTATCAGGAGGGGAAGGGGTACTTGGCAAATTAAAACGAGTATCTCTCAGAATTGAATAGGGTCATTGACAAGAGATGAAAAGGGGCATTTATGAGAAGGAAAAAGGGCTCTTCTTTAAATGGGGGCACTTATCATAAGCAAAAGGGGCACTTATTAAAAGAGAAAGGGGGCACATGTGAAAATATAAGGTGCTCTTATCCAAGTTAAAAAGGGGTAGTTATTAAAAGGGGAAGGGGCACTTTTTACAAAGGAAAAGGGGCACTTGTCAAAGCAAAAGGGGAACCTCTCAGATTTGAATAGGGCAATTATCAGAGGTGAAGGGGGCGCTTGTCAAAAGTGAAAAGGGGCGCTTCTCGTATCTTAAAAGGGGAACTTACTAGATATTAAAAAGGGCACTTTTGAGAATGGAAAATGGACACTTATTGCAAAGGAAAATGGGGACTTTTCCTATGTAAAAAGGGGCACTTTTTCCTATGCAAAGAGGGGCACTTTTAGGGTACTTGAAAAAGTGGGAGGGCACTGTGCCCCCCTGCCCCCCCCCCCCCCCCCGGGAGCGCCGCCTCTGGAAAATATATTATGAGAGTGCTGAAGCACTAAGTAGAGATTTGGAATTTATAGTGAAGTCTAGTTGAGACCCTTGTATGTAGTGTGAGTTTGTATTCATGTAATGCCATAATCAATGCAGCTTGTCTAGTATAGTGACTGGGGTTATTTTAATAGGTTATGAAGATCATGACACAATGTACATTATTTTATGATCTTCGGTCTTGTGGCGTAGGTACAGGGGGCATGGATGGCAAAAAAAGGAAAAGAGAATTATGGAAAATAAAAACCTGAAGTTATCTTTTAAAGAGATAAATTGGTATTAAACAAGTTGTATAGCACAGCAGACTCTAAGTACTCTGAGTGGGACCCCATCCAATCTGTCTCGATACTCCTTACCAATTATACCATGCATGCCTGTTATACTATCTAGGCATCTAGGATCCGTGTTCTGTTCAAAACATTGTCACAAATTGGTATTGGCTTTTGCCAATTGGCAGATTGGTCAAAATTCTCAGTGCCAGGGCTGCAAATAAGTCCCTCGGACGCTCCGTGCGAGTCACGGACGATCCGTGCGAGCAGAAAACCTGCATATTATGTCTGACGGACAAACGAAACTGGTAGGACAAACGGCGCGGTCACACCGGCGACGCGGTGCTCTACTGCTAGCCGTACACCGAGCTGAGCGATGAGCTGCTGCGCGGTAGCACTAGCAGTAGTCTGCTAATTTACGGCCAGGACGAACAAATGTGAACAAACATCAGCCATCTCGTCTAAAATGTAGTACATTTGACTTCTCAATAACAAAATTTATACCAGGAATAAAAAATAGACCTCCATACATTATGAAAATGATATTTTTGCAGTGATTTACTGACAAAAACACTGCTCAAATTTCAGTGGTCCGAGTCGATACAACGCACACTTAATGTACGTGCGGCAATGCGAATTTGAGCTGTGAGTAAATTGTCCAAAATGCCATTTTTTTGTCATTTTACCTAAAGAGAAGTTATAGATTGTCTTCAATAGTATCATTTAACACAATTCCATTACAGATTGTGGTTTAAAATGGCATTATTAAGTCACAATGAGCACAAACATACACATTGGTATCTCTCGATCGATGAATCATGTTGGGACATCTCGCCCCAGTCTTTGAGGCTTGGGCAAGATGTCCCTTGGGGCGAGTTAGCCCGACTCCGGTTGAAGGGGTCATTCTTGCTTTTCCAATCTAATTGTTGCAGTCAACAGGGGCCAGGGGCGGATCTAAACCAAAAATTTCTGTCTCTTTCGTTCGTTAGCCTCTGATTTGGGTAGGGTCGGCTCCTCTCTTTAGAGACAGAACAGGACCATAGGCGTAAGTGTTCACGTTCGTTGTAACGTTTCTTTACACCAAACTTGGCAAAACTACCGGCCAAATTCCATATTTCACAGGATGCATATTGGGTGCATTATTTTGACAAGGCCTATAGGCTACTGAAATAATCTGTTTAAGGGTCCCTTTTTAGGAAATTATGGGTCAAAATCGACATCCATGTTGAAAATCTTGCAGCCGTAGTTTGAACTCTTGCTGCGCATGACGTCATCTAAATCTCATCCCTTCTAGTCTATGCCGAAGGCAAAATGATTATGAAGGAAAAACTGTGCACGTCATTACAAACTCGTAGCTCAGAAAGTTTCGGTCAGGGCGGATCTAACTCCAGGAAGCTCCGACGTAGACACCGAAGGGGTCGGAGCTTCAGTGGCTGCATAGGAAAACAATTCAAACAGCGGGTTGGGCGACATCTCTAAATATGCAAAGGGAGTAATTACAATTTTGACTGACTAGGTTGCTAGACTCCTCTGGGCATCTCGCAGGCCACTTGAAATTATAATATAGAAATGTCTTCGATGGGAGTGATTCTTCGACCTACCCCGGCGATTCTTCAATGCATAGTGTATCGTTGATTCAACATGGCAAAGAGAAAGTAGGCCTCCATGGAATCTTTGATGGGAGTGATTCTTCTTCCTACCTCGGCGATTCTTCCATGTTGTATCGTCGATTCAACATGGCGAAGAGAAAGTATAGGTCTACGCACAAATTCATATTTCCTGCGCCGCTACCACGCATGAACAATTTATATTCTAAGCCCCGGAGGTGCTCAAAATTAATGCTTTTAACATTATTTTCTGTAAAGGTACCATCATGTACTGCTATAACGGGAACAACATCTGGAGCAACTCCTGGAACAACACCTGGAACCACACCTGGAACAACTTTGGGAACCACACCAGGTACTACACCAGGCACAACACCTGAAACGTCACCTGGAACAACTCCGGGAACCACGCCAGCTACTACACCAGGCACAACACCGGGTTAGTTCAAGTTTTGTTGTGGGTATGAGTCACACTATGGTACTTACAAGGATTTGGGTTCTCTGAATATCATGTGGTTATTGCCTCTGAAAGCAGCTTTGAGTATTTGTTACAACTATGGAATATCCGATGCCACGCGGCACTGATAATCGAGTAAACTAATCACAGAAATTTTGACTATAGGATGTAAAGTTCTTTCATAGTATTGCATATAACATTTTTTTCCCCCTCAGGAACAACACCTGGAACAACGCCTGGTACAACATCCACAACAACCCCTGGAACAACCCCTGGAACCACACCTGGAACAACTTTGGGAACCACACCAGGTACTACATCAGGCACAACACCTGAAACGACACCTGGAACAACTCCGGGAACCACGCCAGCTACTACACCAGGCACAACACCGGGTAAGTTCAAGTTTTGTTGTGGGTATGAGTCACACTATGGTACTTACAAGGATTTGGGTTCTCTGAATATCATGTGGTTATTGCCTCTGAAAGCAGCTTTGAGTATTTGTTACAACTATGGAATATCCGATGCCACGCGGCACTGATAATCGAGTAAACTAATCGCAGAAATTTTGACTATAGGATGTAAAGTTCTTTCATAGTATTGCGTATAACATTTTTTTTCCCCTCAGGAACAACACCTGGAACAACGCCTGGTACAACATCCACAACAACCCCTGGAACAACCCCTGGAACCACACCTGGAACAACTTTGGGAACCACACCAGGTACTACACCAGGCACAACACCTGAAACGACACCTGGAACAACTCCAGGAACCATGCCAGCTACTACACCAGGCACAACACCGGGTTAGTTCAAGTTTTGTTGTGGGTATGAGTCACACTATGGTACTTACAAGGACTTGGGTTCTCTGAATATCATGTGGTTATTGCCTCTGAAAGCAGCTTTGAGTATTTGTTACAACTATGGAATATCCGATGCCACGCGCCACTGATAATCGAGTAAACTAATCGCAGAAATTTTGACTATAGGATGTAAAGTTCTTTCATAGTATTGCGTATTACATTTTTTTTTCCCTCAGGAACAACACCTGGAACAACGCCTGGTACAACATCCACAACAACCCCTGGAACCACACCTGGAACAACTTTGGGAACCACACCAGGTACTACACCAGGCACAACACCTGAAACCACACCTGGAAGAACTCCGGGAACCACGGCAGCTACTACACCAGGCACAACACCGGGTTAGTTCAAGTTTTGTTGTGGGTATGAGTCACACTATGGTACTTACAAGGATTTGGGTTCTCTGAATATCATGTGGTTATTGCCTCTGAAAGCAGCTTTGAGTATTTGTTACAACTATGGAATATCCGATGCCACGCGGCACTGATAATCGAGTAAACTAATCGCAGAAATTTTGACTATAGGATGTAAAGTTCTTTCATAGTATTGCGTATTACATTTTTTTCCCCCTCAGGAACAACACCTGGAACAACGCCTGGTACAACATCCACAACAACCCCTGGAACAAACCCTGGAACAACCCCTGGAACCACACCTGGAACAACTTTGGCAACCACACCAGGTACTACACCAGGCACAACACCTGAAACGACATCTGGAACAACTCCGGGAACCACGACAGCTACTACACCTGGCACAACACTGGGTTAGTTCAAGTTTTGTTGTGGGTATGAGTAACAATATGGTACTAACAAGGATTTGGGTTCTCTGAATATCATGTGGTTATTGCTTCTGAAAGCAGCTTTGAGAATTTGTTACAACTATGGAATATCCGATGCCATGGGCACTGATAATCGAGTAAACTAATCGCAGAAATTTTGACTATAGGATGTAAAGTTCTTTCATAGTATTGCGTATAACATTTGTTTTCCCCTCAGGTATAACACCTGGAACAACGCCTGGTACAACATCCACAACAACCCCTGGAACAACCCCTGGAACCACACCTGGAACAACTTTGGGAACCACACCAGGTACTACACCAGGCACAACACCTGAAACCACACCTGGAACAACTCCGGGAACCACGCCAGCTACTACACCAGGCACAACACCGGGTTAGTTCAAGTTTTGTTGTGGGTTTGAGTCACACTATGGTACGTACAAGGACTTGGGTTCTCTGAATATCATGTGGTTATTGCCTCTGAAAGCAGCTTTGAGTATTTGTTACAACTATGGAATATCCGATGCCACGCGGCACTGATAATCGAGTAAACTAATCGCAGAAATTTTGACTATAGGATGTAAAGTTCTTTCATAGTATTGCGTATTACATTTTTTTTCCCCTCAGGAACAACACCTGGAACAACGCCTGGTACAACATCCACAACAACCCCTGGAACCACACCTGGAACAACTTTGGGAACCACACCAGGTACTACACCAGGCACAACACCTGAAACCACACCTGGAACAACTCCGGGAACCACGGCAGCTACTACACCAGGCACAACACCGGGTTAGTTCAAGTTTTGTTGTGGGTATGAGTCACACTATGGTACTTACAAGGATTTGGGTTCTCTGAATATCATGTGGTTATTGCCTCTGAAAGCAGCTTTGAGTATTTGTTACAACTATGGAATATCCGATGCCACGCGGCACTGATAATCGAGTAAACTAATCGCAGAAATTTTGACTATAGGATGTAAAGTTCTTTCATAGTATTGCGTATTACATTTTTTTCCCCCTCAGGAACAACACCTGGAACAACGCCTGGTACAACATCCACAACAACCCCTGGAACAACCCCTGGAACAACCCCTGGAACCACACCTGGAACAACTTTGGGAACCACACCAGGTACTACACCAGGCACAACACCTGAAACGACACCTGGAACAACTCCGGGAACCACGCCAGCTACTACACCAGGCACCACACCGGGTTAGTTCAAGTTTTGTTGTGGGTATGAGTCACACTATGGTACTCACAAGGACTTGGGTTCTCTGAATATCATGTGGTTATTGCCTCTGAAATCAGCTTTGAGTATTTGTTACAACTATGGAATATCCGATGCCACGCGGCACTGATAATCTAGTAAACTAATCGAAAATTTTTGACTAAACGATGTAAAGTTCTTTCATAGTATTGCGTATTACATTTTTTTTCCCCTCAGGAACAACACCTGGAACAACGCCTGGTACAACATCCACAACAACCCCTGGAACAACCCCTGGAACCACACCTGGAACAACTTTGGGAACCACACCAGGTACTACACCAGGCACAACACCTGAAACGACATCTGGAACAACTCCGGGAACCACGACAGCTACTACACCTGGCACAACACCGGGTTAGTTCAAGTTGTGTTGTGGGTATGAGTAACACTATGGTACTAACAAGGATTTGGGTTCTCTGAATATCATGTGGTTATTGCTTCTGAAAGCAGCTTTGAGAATTTGTTACAACTATGGAATATCCGATGCCATGGGCACTGATAATCGAGTAAACTAATCGCAGAAATTTTGACTATAGGATGTAAAGTTCTTTCATAGTATTGCGTATAACATTTGTTTTCCCCTCAGGTATAACACCTGGAACAACGCCTGGTACAACATCCACAACAACCCCTGGAACAACCCCTGGAACCACACCTGGAACAACTTTGGGAACCACACCAGGTACTACACCAGGCACAACACCTGAAACCACACCTGGAACAACTCCGGGAACCACGCCAGCTACTACACCAGGCACAACACCGGGTTAGTTCAAGTTTTGTTGTGGGTTTGAGTCACACTATGGTACGTACAAGGATTTTGGGTTATCTGAATATCATGTGGTTATTGCCTCTGAAAGCAGCTTTGAGTATTTGTTACAACTATGGAATATCCGATGCCACGCGGCACTGATAATCGAGTAAACTAATCGCAGAAATTTTGACTATAGGATGTAAAGTTCTTTCATAGTATTGCGTATTACATTTTTTTTCCCCTCAGGAACAACACCTGGAACAACGCCTGGTACAACATCCACAACAACCCCTGGAACCACACCTGGAACAACTTTGGGAACCACACCAGGTACTACACCAGGCACAACACCTGAAACCACACCTGGAACAACTCCGGGAACCACGGCAGCTACTACACCAGGCACAACACCGGGTTAGTTCAAGTTTTGTTGTGGGTATGAGTCACACTATGGTACTTACAAGGATTTGGGTTCTCTAACAGAGATGCCAACCGTTACGGTTTCGCCGTATTTGTTACGGTTTTAATGCTCTTGTTACGGCGTTACGGTAAACAATCAAAAGGTTACGGGGAAACGATAAATAAAAGTACATTATAGCGAATGCCGCCTTATCACATAGCCTCCGTACACAGGGCTGCATGTCGCACGCATCTACTCATAAGTTCACTGAATTTGACTACACTGGATAGACACTTTCGCGCACATGGTCCGTCCGCCGCCATCTTGTTAAATTCTGAAACGACACGGCCACCGTCATTACTGTTTTGATACTAGTATACTACGTGCAGTCGTGCATTTTTTGGGGGAGCATGGTGGTGGATGATCGTGCGCGCGGCGCCCGCAATACCCATTCAAAGTATAGTAGCGAAGACTTCGGTGATTCAGCGGGCGCATTGCAGTGCGGTATACGGTGTGTTGTTCATGAACGCCGGGCCTAGCGGCCTGGGCTGGTGTGTCTGTGGTACTGGTTAGTGTATGCGTGCGTGTGTAGGATACGAGTTCTGCCGTTTGACTGTGAATTTGAATTTGCCGTTCGACGCTTGAACGAGGTGTTTTTTTCCTGAATATTATCATGGATTCACTCAAAAGAGCGAGTACCCAAGGAGGAGATCCTTTGACTGCAAACAGATTAAAAAAAAACGTTTTTATGCACATCTTTATTTTGGACTTAAAAATGGTAGGTTCGAAATGCAGTAAGAGTGATTGGGTGTTTGTGTACGTTTTCCGCGAAAATTATGCTGCAGTGTCTTGCGTTACGGATTTGTTACGGACAAATGTGGTAAATGTTACTGACAGCCATCCTAAAGGGTTGGCATCTCTGTGAATATCATGTGGTTATTGCCTCTGAAAGCAGCTTTGAGTATTTGTTACAACTATGGAATATCCGATGCCACGCGGCACTGATAATCGAGTAAACTAATCGCAGAAATTTTGACTATAGGATGTAAAGTTCTTTCATAGTATTGCGTATTACATTTTTTTCCCCCTCAGGAACAACACCTGGAACAACGCCTGGTACAACATCCACAACAACCCCTGGAACAACCCCTGGAACAACCCCTGGAACCACACCTGGAACAACTTTGGGAACCACACCAGGTACTACACCAGGCACAACACCTGAAACGACACCTGGAACAACTCCGGGAACCACGCCAGCTACTACACCAGGCACAACACCGGGTTAGTTCAAGTTTTGTTGTGGGTATGAGTCACACTATGGTACTCACAAGGACTTGGGTTCTCTGAATATCATGTGGTTATTGCCTCTGAAATCAGCTTTGAGTATTTGTTACAACTATGGAATATCCGATGCCACGCGGCACTGATAATCGAGTAAACTAATCGAAAAATTTTGACTATACGATGTAAAGTTCTTTCATAGTATTGCGTATAACATTTGTTTTCCCCTCAGGTATAACACCTGGAACAACGCCTGGTACAACATCCACAACAACCCCTGGAACAACCCCTGGAACCACACCTGGAACAACATTGGGAACCACGACAGCTACTACACCTGGCACAACACCGGGTTAGTTCAAGTTTTGTTGTGGGTATGAGTAACACTATGGTACTAACAAGGATATGGGTTCTCTGAATATCATGTGGTTATTGCTTCTGAAAGCAGCTTTGAGAATTTGTTACAACTATGGAATATCCGATGCCATGGGCACTGATAATCGAGTAAACTAATCGCAGAAATTTTGACTATAGGATGTAAAGTTCTTTCATAGTATTGCGTATAACATTTGTTTTCCCCTCAGGTATAACACCTGGAACAACGCCTGGTACAACATCCACAACAACTCCTGGAACAACCCCTGGAACCACACCTGGAACAACTTTGGGAACCACACCAGGTACTACACCAGGCACAACACCTGAAACCACACCTGGAACAACTCCGGGAACCACGCCAGCTACTACACCAGGCACAACACCGGGTTAGTTCAAGTTTTGTTGTGGGTTTGAGTCACACTATGGTACGTACAAGGATTTTGGGTTATCTGAATATCATGTGGTTATTGCCTCTGAAAGCAGCTTTGAGTATTTGTTACAACTATGGAATATCCGATGCCACGCGGCACTGATAATCGAGTAAACTAATCGCAGAAATTTTGACTATAGGATGTAAAGTTCTTTCATAGTATTGCGTATTACATTTTTTTCACCCTCAGGAACAACACCTGGAACAACGCCTGGTACAACATCCACAACAACCCCTGGAACCACACCTGGAACAACTTTGGGAACCACACCAGGTACTACACCAGGCACAACACCTGAAACCACACCTGGAACAACTCCGGGAACCACGGCAGCTACTACACCAGGCACAACACCGGGTTAGTTCAAGTTTTGTTGTGGGTATGAGTCACACTATGGTACTTACAAGGATTTGGGTTCTCTAACAGAGATGCCAACCGTTACGGTTTCGCCGTATTTGTTACGGTTTTAATGCTCTTGTTACGGCGTTACGGTAAACAATCAAAAGGTTACGGGGAAACGATAAATAAAAGTACATTATAGCGAATGCCGCCTTATCACATAGCCTCCGTACACAGGGCTGCATGTCGCACGCATCTACTCATAAGTTCACTGAATTTGACTACACTGGATAGACACTTTCGCGCACATGGTCCGTCCGCCGCCATCTTGTTAAATTCTGAAACGACACGGCCACCGTCATTACTGTTTTGATACTAGTATACTACGTGCAGTCGTGCATTTTTTGGGGGAGCATGGTGGTGGATGATCGTGCGCGCGGCGCCCGCAATACCCATTCAAAGTATAGTAGCGAAGACTTCGGTGATTCAGCGGGCGCATTGCAGTGCGGTATACGGTGTGTTGTTCATGAACGCCGGGCCTAGCGGCCTGGGCTGGTGTGTCTGTGGTACTGGTTAGTGTATGCGTGCGTGTGTAGGATACGAGTTCTGCCGTTTGACTGTGAATTTGAATTTGCCGTTCGACGCTTGAACGAGGTGTTTTTTTCCTGAATATTATCATGGATTCACTCAAAAGAGCGAGTACCCAAG
Organism: Strongylocentrotus droebachiensis; assembly: GCA_035222895.1. Lineage (NCBI taxonomy): Eukaryota > Metazoa > Echinodermata > Echinoidea > Camarodonta > Strongylocentrotidae > Strongylocentrotus > Strongylocentrotus droebachiensis. The sequence goes on along the minus strand of JAVYIG010003236.1, from coordinate 51,128 downwards.
GAGGAGATCCTTTGACTGCAAACAGATTAAAAAAAAACGTTTTTATGCACATCTTTATTTTGGACTTAAAAATGGTAGGTTCGAAATGCAGTAAGAGTGATTGGGTGTTTGTGTACGTTTTCCGCGAAAATTATGCTGCAGTGTCTTGCGTTACGGATTTGTTACGGACAAATGTGGTAAATGTTACTGACAGCCATCCTATAGGGTTGGCATCTCTGTGAATATCATGTGGTTATTGCCTCTGAAAGCAGCTTTGAGTATTTGTTACAACTATGGAATATCCGATGCCACGCGGCACTGATAATCGAGTAAACTAATCGCAGAAATTTTGACTATAGGATGTAAAGTTCTTTCATAGTATTGCGTATTACATTTTTTTCCCCCTCAGGAACAACACCTGGAACAACGCCTGGTACAACATCCACAACAACCCCTGGAACAACCCCTGGAACAACCCCTGGAACCACACCTGGAACAACTTTGGGAACCACACCAGGTACTACACCAGGCACAACACCTGAAACGACACCTGGAACAACTCCGGGAACCACGCCAGCTACTACACCAGGCACAACACCGGGTTAGTTCAAGTTTTGTTGTGGGTATGAGTCACACTATGGTACTCACAAGGACTTGGGTTCTCTGAATATCATGTGGTTATTGCCTCTGAAATCAGCTTTGAGTATTTGTTACAACTATGGAATATCCGATGCCACGCGGCACTGATAATCGAGTAAACTAATCGAAAAATTTTGACTATACGATGTAAAGTTCTTTCATAGTATTGCGTATAACATTTGTTTTCCCCTCAGGTATAACACCTGGAACAACGCCTGGTACAACATCCACAACAACCCCTGGAACAACCCCTGGAACCACACCTGGAACAACTTTGGGAACCACGACAGCTACTACACCTGGCACAACACCGGGTTAGTTCAAGTTTTGTTGTGGGTATGAGTAACACTATGGTACTAACAAGGATATGGGTTCTCTGAATATCATGTGGTTATTGCTTCTGAAAGCAGCTTTGAGAATTTGTTACAACTATGGAATATCCGATGCCATGGGCACTGATAATCGAGTAAACTAATCGCAGAAATTTTGACTATAGGATGTAAAGTTCTTTCATAGTATTGCGTATAACATTTGTTTTCCCCTCAGGTATAACACCTGGAACAACGCCTGGTACAACATCCACAACAACTCCTGGAACAACCCCTGGAACCACACCTGGAACAACTTTGGGAACCACACCAGGTACTACACCAGGCACAACACCTGAAACCACACCTGGAACAACTCCGGGAACCACGCCAGCTACTACACCAGGCACAACACCGGGTTAGTTCAAGTTTTGTTGTGGGTTTGAGTCACACTATGGTACGTACAAGGATTTTGGGTTATCTGAATATCATGTGGTTATTGCCTCTGAAAGCAGCTTTGAGTATTTGTTACAACTATGGAATATCCGATGCCACGCGGCACTGATAATCGAGTAAACTAATCGCAGAAATTTTGACTATAGGATGTAAAGTTCTTTCATAGTATTGCGTATTACATTTTTTTCACCCTCAGGAACAACACCTGGAACAACGCCTGGTACAACATCCACAACAACCCCTGGAACCACACCTGGAACAACTTTGGGAACCACACCAGGTACTACACCAGGCACAACACCTGAAACCACACCTGGAACAACTCCGGGAACCACGGCAGCTACTACACCAGGCACAACACCGGGTTAGTTCAAGTTTTGTTGTGGGTATGAGTCACACTATGGTACTTACAAGGATTTGGGTTCTCTAACAGAGATGCCAACCGTTACGGTTTCGCCGTATTTGTTACGGTTTTAATGCTCTTGTTACGGCGTTACGGTAAACAATCAAAAGGTTACGGGGAAACGATAAATAAAAGTACATTATAGCGAATGCCGCCTTATCACATAGCCTCCGTACACAGGGCTGCATGTCGCACGCATCTACTCATAAGTTCACTGAATTTGACTACACTGGATAGACACTTTCGCGCACATGGTCCGTCCGCCGCCATCTTGTTAAATTCTGAAACGACACGGCCACCGTCATTACTGTTTTGATACTAGTATACTACGTGCAGTCGTGCATTTTTTGGGGGAGCATGGTGGTGGATGATCGTGCGCGCGGCGCCCGCAATACCCATTCAAAGTATAGTAGCGAAGACTTCGGTGATTCAGCGGGCGCATTGCAGTGCGGTATACGGTGTGTTGTTCATGAACGCCGGGCCTAGCGGCCTGGGCTGGTGTGTCTGTGGTACTGGTTAGTGTATGCGTGCGTGTGTAGGATACGAGTTCTGCCGTTTGACTGTGAATTTGAATTTGCCGTTCGACGCTTGAACGAGGTGTTTTTTTCCTGAATATTATCATGGATTCACTCAAAAGAGCGAGTACCCAAGGAGGAGATCCTTTGACTGCAAACAGATTAAAAAAAAACGTTTTTATGCACATCTTTATTTTGGACTTAAAAATGGTAGGTTCGAAATGCAGTAAGAGTGATTGGGTGTTTGTGTACGTTTTCCGCGAAAATTATGCTGCAGTGTCTTGCGTTACGGATTTGTTACGGACAAATGTGGTAAATGTTACTGACAGCCATCCTATAGGGTTGGCATCTCTGTGAATATCATGTGGTTATTGCCTCTGAAAGCAGCTTTGAGTATTTGTTACAACTATGGAATATCCGATGCCACGCGGCACTGATCATCGAGTAAACTAATCGCAGAAATTTTGACTATAGGATGTAAAGTTCTTTCATAGTATTGCGTATTACATTTTTTTCCCCCTCAGGAACAACACCTGGAACAACGCCTGGTACAACATCCACAACAACCCCTGGAACAACCCCTGGAACAACCCCTGGAACCACACCTGGAACAACTTTGGGAACCACACCAGGTACTACACCAGGCACAACACCTGAAACGACACCTGGAACAACTCCGGGAACCACGCCAGCTACTACACCAGGCACAACACCGGGTTAGTTCAAGTTTTGTTGTGGGTATGACTCACACTATGGTACTCACAAGGACTTGGGTTCTCTGAATATCATGTGGTTATTGCCTCTGAAATCAGCTTTGAGTATTTGTTACAACTATGGAATATCCGATGCCACGCAGCACTGATAATCGAGTAAACTAATCGAAAAATTTTGACTATACGATGTAAAGTTCTTTCATAGTATTGCGTATAACATTTGTTTTCCCCTCAGGTATAACACCTGGAACAACGCCTGGTACAACATCCACAACAACCCCTGGAACAACCCCTGGAACCACACCTGGAACAACTTTGGGAACCACGACAGCTACTACACCTGGCACAACACCGGGTTAGTTCAAGTTTTGTTGTGGGTATGAGTAACACTATGGTACTAACAAGGATTTGGGTTCTCTGAATATCATGTGGTTATTGCTTCTGAAAGCAGCTTTGAGAATTTGTTACAACTATGGAATATCCGATGCCATGGGCACTGATAATCGAGTAAACTAATCGAAAAATTTTGACTATACGATGTAAAGTTCTTTCATAGTATTGCGTATAACATTTGTTTTCCCCTCAGGTATAACACCTGGAACAACGCCTGGTACAACATCCACAACAACCCCTGGAACAACCCCTGGAACCACACCTGGAACAACTTTGGGAACCACGACAGCTACTACACCTGGCACAACACCGGGTTAGTTCAAGTTTTGTTGTGGGTATGAGTAACACTATGGTACTAACAAGGATTTGGGTTCTCTGAATATCATGTGGTTATTGCTTCTGAAAGCAGCTTTGAGAATTTGTTACAACTATGGAATATCCGATGCCATGGGCACTGATAATCGAGTAAACTAATCGCAGAAATTTTGACTATAGGATGTAAAGTTCTTTCATAGTATTGCGTATAACATTTGTTTTCCCCTCAGGTATAACACCTGGAACAACGCCTGGTACAACATCCACAACAACCCCTGGAACAACCCCTGGAACCACACCTGGAACAACTTTGGGAACCACACAAGGTACTACACCAGGCACAACACCTGAAACCACACCTGGAACAACTCCGGGAACCACGCCAGCTACTACACCAGGCACAACACCGGGTTAGTTCAAGTTTTGTTGTGGGTTTGAGTAACACTATGGTACGTACAAGGATTTTGGGTTATCTGAATATCATGTGGTTATTGCCTCTGAAAGCAGCTTTGAGTATTTGTTACAACTATGGAATATCCGATGCCACGCGGCACTGATAATCGAGTAAACTAATCGCAGAAATTTTGACTATAGGATGTAAAGTTCTTTCATAGTATTGCGTATTACATTTTTTTCACCCTCAGGAACTACACCTGGAACAACGCCTGGTACAACCCCTGGAACCACACCTGGAACAACTTTGGGAACCACACCAGGTACTACACCAGGCACAACACCTGAAACGACACCTGGAACAACTCCGGGAACCACGCCAGCTACTACACCAGGCACAACACCGGGTTAGTTCAAGTTTTATTGTGGGTATGAGTCACACTATGGTACTTACAAGGACTTGGGTTCTCTGAATATCATGTAGTTATTGCCTCTGAAAGCAGCTTTGAGTATTTGTTACAACTATGGAATATCCGATGCCACGCGGCACTGATAATCGAGTAAACTAATCGAAAAATTTTGACTATACGATGTAAAGTTCTTTCATAGTATTGCGTATTACATTTTTTTCCCCCTCAGGAACAACACCTGGAACAACGCCTGGTACAACATCCACAACAACCCCTGGAACAACCCCTGGAACAACCCCTGGAACCACACCTGGAACAACTTTGGGAACCACACCAGGTACTACACCAGGCACAACACCTGAAACGACACCTGGAACAACTCCGGGAACCACGCCAGCTACTACACCAGGCACAACACCAGGTTAGTTCAAGTTTTATTGTGGGTATGAGTAACACTATGGTACTAACAAGGATTTTGGGTTATCTGAATATCATGTGGTTTTGCTTCTGTAAGCAGCTTTGAGTTTTTGTTACAACTTATATATATAGAATTTCCGATGCCACACGGCAACTGATAATCAAGTATACTAAGCACAGACATTTTACTATAGTTGTATAGCTCTTTGATAGTATTGCGGTTAACATTTTTTTCCCTCTCAGGAACAACACCTGGAACAACTCCGGGAACCACACCAGGTACTACACCAGGCACAACACCTGTAACAACGCCAGCTACAACACCTGGAACAACTCCGGGTACCACACTAGGTACTACACCAGGCACAACACCTGGAACAACACCTGTAATAACGCCAGCTACAACACCTGGAACAACACCTGTAACAACACCTGGAACAACACCTGGAACAACTCCGGGAACCATACCAGGTACTACACCAGGCACAACATCGGGTTAGTTTAAGTTTTGTTGTGGGTATTAAGCTAGACACACTATCGTTTTTACAACGATTTAGGGTCCCTGAATGTCTTGTGGTTTTGCTTCTGTAAGCAGCTTTGAGTATTTGTTACAACTAATATATATAAAATTTCTGATGCCACACAGCAACTAATAATCTAGTAAACTAAGCGCAGACATTTTACCTTAGGTGTATAGCTCTTTGATAGTATTGCGGTTAACATTTTTTTCCCTCTCAGGAACAACACCTGGAACGACTCCAGGAACCACACTAGGTACTACACCAGGCACAACACCTGGAACAACACCTGTAATAACGCCAGCTACAACACCTGGAACAACACCTGTTACAACACCTGGAACAACACCTGGAACAACTCCGGGAACCACACCAGGTACTACACCAGGCACAACATCGGGTTAGTTCAAGTTTTGTTGTGGGTATAAAGCTAGACACACTCTGGTTTTTACAAAGATTTAGGGTCTCTGAATGTCATTGCTTCTGTAAGCAGCTTTGAGTATTTGTTACAACTTATATTTATAAAATTTCCGATGCCACACGGCAACTGATAATCTAGTAAACTAAGCGCAGACATTTTACCTTAAGTGTATAGCTTTTTGATTGTATTGCGGTTAACATTTTTTTCCCTCTCAGGAACAACATCTGGAACGACTCCAGGAACCACACCAGGTACTACACCAGGCACAACACCTGGAACAACACCTGTAACAACGCCAGCTACAACACCTGGAACAACACCTGAAACAACACCTGGAACAACTCCGGGAACCACACAAGGTACTACACCAGGCACAACATCGGGTAAGTTCAAGTTTTGTTGTTGGTATAAAGCTAGACACACTGGTTCTTACAAACATTTAGGGTCTCTGAATGTCATGTGGTCATTGCTTCTGTGAGCAGCTTTGAGTATTTGTTACAACTTATATATATTATTTTTTGATGCCACACGGCAACTGATAATCTAGTAAACTAAGCGCAGACATTTTACCTCAGGTGTATAGCTCTTTGATAGTATTGCGGTTATCATTTTTTTCCCTCTCAGGAACAACACCTGGAACAACTCCGGGAACCACACCAGGTACTACACCAGGCACAACACCTGTAACAACGCCAGCTACAACACCTGGAACAACTCCGGGTACCACACTAGGTACTACACCAGGCACAACACCTGGAACAACACCTGTAATAACGCCAGCAACAACACCTGGAACAACACCTGTAACAACACCTGGAACAACACCTGGAACAACTCCGGGAACCACACCAGGTACTACACCAGGCACAACATCGGGTTAGTTTAAGTTTTGTTGTGGGTATAAAGCTAGACACACTATCGTTTTTACAACGATTTGGGGTCCCTGAATGTCTTGTGGTTTTGCTTCTGTAAGCAGCTTTGAGTATTTGTTACAACTAATATATATAAAATTTCTGATGCCACACAGCAACTAATAATCTAGTAAACTAAGCGCAGACATTTTACCTTAGGTGTATAGCTCTTTGATAGTATTGCGGTTAACATTTTTTTCCCTCTCAGGAACAACACCTGGAACGACTCCAGGAACCACACTAGGTACTACATCAGGCACAACACCTGGAACAACACCTGTAATAACGCCAGCTACAACACCTGGAACAACACCTGTAACAACACCTGGAACAACACCTGGAACAACTCCGGGAACCACACCAGGTACTACACCAGGCACAACATCGGGTTAGTTCAAGTTTTGTTGTGGGTATAAAGCTAGACACACTCTGGTTTTTACAAAGATTTAGGGTCTCTGAATGTCATTGCTTCTGTAAGCAGCTTTGAGTATTTGTTACAACTTATATTTATAAAATTTCCGATGCCACACGGCAACTGATAATCTAGTAAACTAAGCGCAGACATTTTACCTTAGGTGTATAGCTTTTTGATTGTATTGCGGTTAACATTTTTTTCCCTCTCAGGAACAACATCTAGAACGACTCCAGGAACCACACCAGGTACTACACCAGGCACAACACCTGGAACAACACCTGTATCAACGCCAGCTACAACACCTGGAACAACACCTGAAACAACACCTGGAACAACTCCGGGAACCACACAAGGTACTACACCAGGCACAACATCGGGTAAGTTCAAGTTTTGTTGTTGGTATAAAGCTAGACACACTGGTTCTTACAAACATTTAGGGTCTGATTCACTGAATGTCATGTGGTCATTGCTTCTGTAAGCAGATTTGAGTATTTGTTACAACTTATATATATTATTTTTTGATGCCACACGGCAACTGATAATCTAGTAAACTAAGCGCAGACATTTTACCTCAGGTGTATAGCTCTTTGATAGTATTGCGGTTAACATTTTTTCCCCACTCAGGAACAACACCTGCAACGACTCCAGGAACCACACCAGGTACTACACCAGGCACAACACCTGGAACAACACCTGTAACAACGCCAGCTACAACACCTGGAACAACACCTGGAACAACACCTGAAACAACACCTGGAACAACTCCGGGAACCACACCAGGTACTACACCAGGCACAACATCGGGTTAGTTTAAGTTTTGTTGTGGGTATAAAGCTAGACACACTATGGTTTTTACAACGATTTGGGGTCCCTGAATGTCTTGTGGTTTTGCCTCTGTAAGCAGCTTTGAGTATTTGTTACAACTTATATATATATACAATTTCTGATGCCACACAGCAACTGATAATCTAGTAAACTAAGGGCAGACATTTTACTATAGTTGTATAGCTCTTTGATAGTATTGCGGTTAACATTTTTTTCCCTCTCAGGAACAACACCTGGAACAACTCCGGGAACCACACCAGGTACTACACCAGGCACAACACCTGTAACAACGCCAGCTACAACACCTGGAACAACTCCGGGAACCACACCAGGTACTACACCAGGCACAACATCGGGTTAGTTTAAGTTTTGTTGTGGGTATACAGCTAGACACACTATCGTTTTTCCAACGATTTTGGGTCCCTGAATGTCTTGTGGTTTTGCCTCTGTAAGCAGCTTTGAGTGTTTGTTACAACTTATATATATAACATTTCTGATGCCACACGGCAACTGATAATCTAGTAAACTAAGCGCAGACATTTTACCTTAGGTGTATAGCTCTTTGATAGTATTGCAGTTAACATTTTTTTCCCTCTCAGGAACAACACCTGGAACGACTCCAGGAACCACACTAGGTACTACACCAGGCACAACACCTGGAACAACACCTGTAATAACGCCAGCTACAACACAAGGTACTACACCAGGCACAACACCGGGTTAGTTCAACCACTTTGTGGGTAAAAAAGCTAAATACACTATGGTACTAACAAGGATTTGGGTTTTCTGAATGTCATGTGGTTATTGTTTCTGTAAGCAGCTTTGGTATTTGTTACAATTTATATATATTGAATTTCTGATGCCACACGGCAACTGAATTGCGGTTAATATTTTTTCCCTCTCAGGAACAACATCTGGAACAACTCCGGGAACCACACCAGGTACTACACCAGGCACCACACCTGGAACAACACCAGGCACAACACCTGGAACAACACCTGTAATAACGCCAGCTACAACACCTGGAACAACACCTGTAACAACACCTGGAACAACACCTGGAACAACTCCGGGAACCACACCAGGTACTACACCAGGCACAACATCGGGTTAGTTCAAGTTTTGTTGTGGGTATAAAGCTAGACACGCTCTGGTTTTTACAAAGATTTAGGGTGTCTGAATGTCATTGCTTCTGTAAGCAGCTTTGAGTATTTGTTACAACTTATATTTATAAAATTTCCGATACCACACGGCAACTGATAATCTAGTAAACTAGGCGCAGACATTTTACCTTAGGTGTATAGCTTTTTGATTGTATTGCGGTTAACATTTTTTTCCCTCTCAGGAACAACACCTGGAACAACTCCGGGAACCACACCAGGTACTACACCAGGCACAACACCTGTAACAACGCCAGCTACAACACCTGGAACAACTCCGGGTACCACACTAGGTACTACACCAGGCACAACACCTGGAACAACACCTGTAATAACGCCAGCTACAACACCTGGAACAACACCTGTAACAACACCTGGAACAACACCTGGAACAACTCCGGGAACCATACCAGGTACTACACCAGGCACAACATCGGGTTAGTTTAAGTTTTGTTGTGGGTATTAAGCTAGACACACTATCGTTTTTACAACGATTTAGGGTCCCTGAATGTCTTGTGGTTTTGCTTCTGTAAGCAGCTTTGAGTATTTGTTACAACTAATATATATAAAATTTCTGATGCCACACAGCAACTAATAATCTAGTAAACTAAGCGCAGACATTTTACCTTAGGTGTATAGCTCTTTGATAGTATTGCGGTTAACATTTTTTTCCCTCTCAGGAACAACACCTGGAACGACTCCAGGAACCACACTAGGTACTACACCAGGCACAACACCTGGAACAACACCTGTAATAACGCCAGCTACAACACCTGGAACAACACCTGTTACAACACCTGGAACAACACCTGGAACAACTCCGGGAACCACACCAGGTACTACACCAGGCACAACATCGGGTTAGTTCAAGTTTTGTTGTGGGTATAAAGCTAGACACACTCTGGTTTTTACAAAGATTTAGGGTCTCTGAATGTCATTGCTTCTGTAAGCAGCTTTGAGTATTTGTTACAACTTATATTTATAAAATTTCCGATGCCACACGGCAACTGATAATCTAGTAAACTAAGCGCAGACATTTTACCTTAAGTGTATAGCTTTTTGATTGTATTGCGGTTAACATTTTTTTCCCTCTCAGGAACAACATCTGGAACGACTCCAGGAACCACACCAGGTACTACACCAGGCACAACACCTGGAACAACACCTGTAACAACGCCAGCTACAACACCTGGAACAACACCTGAAACAACACCTGGAACAACTCCGGGAACCACACAAGGTACTACACCAGGCACAACATCGGGTAAGTTCAAGTTTTGTTGTTGGTATAAAGCTAGACACACTGGTTCTTACAAACATTTAGGGTCTCTGAATGTCATGTGGTCATTGCTTCTGTGAGCAGCTTTGAGTATTTGTTACAACTTATATATATTATTTTTTGATGCCACACGGCAACTGATAATCTAGTAAACTAAGCGCAGACATTTTACCTCAGGTGTATAGCTCTTTGATAGTATTGCGGTTATCATTTTTTTCCCTCTCAGGAACAACACCTGGAACAACTCCGGGAACCACACCAGGTACTACACCAGGCACAACACCTGTAACAACGCCAGCTACAACACCTGGAACAACTCCGGGTACCACACTAGGTACTACACCAGGCACAACACCTGGAACAACACCTGTAATAACGCCAGCAACAACACCTGGAACAACACCTGTAACAACACCTGGAACAACACCTGGAACAACTCCGGGAACCACACCAGGTACTACACCAGGCACAACATCGGGTTAGTTTAAGTTTTGTTGTGGGTATAAAGCTAGACACACTATCGTTTTTACAACGATTTGGGGTCCCTGAATGTCTTGTGGTTTTGCTTCTGTAAGCAGCTTTGAGTATTTGTTACAACTAATATATATAAAATTTCTGATGCCACACAGCAACTAATAATCTAGTAAACTAAGCGCAGACATTTTACCTTAGGTGTATAGCTCTTTGATAGTATTGCGGTTAACATTTTTTTCCCTCTCAGGAACAACACCTGGAACGACTCCAGGAACCACACTAGGTACTACATCAGGCACAACACCTGGAACAACACCTGTAATAACGCCAGCTACAACACCTGGAACAACACCTGTAACAACACCTGGAACAACACCTGGAACAACTCCGGGAACCACACCAGGTACTACACCAGGCACAACATCGGGTTAGTTCAAGTTTTGTTGTGGGTATAAAGCTAGACACACTCTGGTTTTTACAAAGATTTAGGGTCTCTGAATGTCATTGCTTCTGTAAGCAGCTTTGACTATTTGTTACAACTTATATTTATAAAATTTCCGATGCCACACGGCAACTGATAATCTAGTAAACTAAGCGCAGACATTTTACCTTAGGTGTATAGCTTTTTGATTGTATTGCGGTTAACATTTTTTTCCCTCTCAGGAACAACATCTAGAACGACTCCAGGAACCACACCAGGTACTACACCAGGCACAACACCTGGAACAACACCTGTATCAACGCCAGCTACAACACCTGGAACAACACCTGAAACAACACCTGGAACAACTCCGGGAACCACACAAGGTACTACACCAGGCACAACATCGGGTAAGTTCAAGTTTTGTTGTTGGTATAAAGCTAGACACACTGGTTCTTACAAACATTTAGGGTCTGATTCACTGAATGTCATGTGGTCATTGCTTCTGTAAGCAGATTTGAGTATTTGTTACAACTTATATATATTATTTTTTGATGCCACACGGCAACTGATAATCTAGTAAACTAAGCGCAGACATTTTACCTCAGGTGTATAGCTCTTTGATAGTATTGCGGTTAACATTTTTTCCCCACTCAGGAACAACACCTGCAACGACTCCAGGAACCACACCAGGTACTACACCAGGCACAACACCTGGAACAACACCTGTAACAACGCCAGCTACAACACCTGGAACAACACCTGGAACAACACCTGAAACAACACCTGGAACAACTCCGGGAACCACACCAGGTACTACACCAGGCACAACATCGGGTTAGTTTAAGTTTTGTTGTGGGTATAAAGCTAGACACACTATGGTTTTTACAACGATTTGGGGTCCCTGAATGTCTTGTGGTTTTGCCTCTGTAAGCAGCTTTGAGTATTTGTTACAACTTATATATATATACAATTTCTGATGCCACACAGCAACTGATAATCTAGTAAACTAAGAGCAGACATTTTACTATAGTTGTATAGCTCTTTGATAGTATTGCGGTTAACATTTTTTTCCCTCTCAGGAACAACACCTGGAACAACTCCGGGAACCACACCAGGTACTACACCAGGCACAACACCTGTAACAACGCCAGCTACAACACCTGGAACAACTCCGGGAACCACACCAGGTACTACACCAGGCACAACATCGGGTTAGTTTAAGTTTTGTTGTGGGTATACAGCTAGACACACTATCGTTTTTCCAACGATTTTGGGTCCCTGAATGTCTTGTGGTTTTGCCTCTGTAAGCAGCTTTGAGTGTTTGTTACAACTTATATATATAACATTTCTGATGCCACACGGCAACTGATAATCTAGTAAACTAAGCGCAGACATTTTACCTTAGGTGTATAGCTCTTTGATAGTATTGCAGTTAACATTTTTTTCCCTCTCAGGAACAACACCTGGAACGACTCCAGGAACCACACTAGGTACTACACCAGGCACAACACCTGGAACAACACCTGTAATAACGCCAGCTACAACACAAGGTACTACACCAGGCACAACACCGGGTTAGTTCAACCACTTTGTGGGTAAAAAAGCTAAATACACTATGGTACTAACAAGGATTTGGGTTTTCTGAATGTCATGTGGTTATTGTTTCTGTAAGCAGCTTTGGTATTTGTTACAATTTATATATATTGAATTTCTGATGCCACACGGCAACTGAATTGCGGTTAATATTTTTTCCCTCTCAGGAACAACATCTGGAACAACTCCGGGAACCACACCAGGTACTACACCAGGCACCACACCTGGAACAACACCAGGCACAACACCTGGAACAACACCTGTAATAACGCCAGCTACAACACCTGGAACAACACCTGTAACAACACCTGGAACAACACCTGGAACAACTCCGGGAACCACACCAGGTACTACACCAGGCACAACATCGGGTTAGTTCAAGTTTTGTTGTGGGTATAAAGCTAGACACGCTCTGGTTTTTACAAAGATTTAGGGTGTCTGAATGTCATTGCTTCTGTAAGCAGCTTTGAGTATTTGTTACAACTTATATTTATAAAATTTCCGATACCACACGGCAACTGATAATCTAGTAAACTAGGCGCAGACATTTTACCTTAGGTGTATAGCTTTTTGATTGTATTGCGGTTAACATTTTTTTCCCTCTCAGGAACATCTAGAACGACTCCAGGAACCACACCAGGTACTACACCAGGCACAACACCTGGAACAACACCTGTAACAACGCCAGCTACAACACCTGGAACAACACCTGAAACAACACCTGGAACAACTCCGGGAACCACACCAGGTACTACACCAGGCACAACATCGGGTTAGTTTAAGTTTTGTTGTGGGTATAAAGCTAGACACACTATTGTTTTTACAACGATTTGGGGTCCCTGAATGTCTTGTGGTTTTGCCTCTGTAAGCAGCTTTGAGTATTTGTTACAACTTATATATATACAATTTCTGATGCCACACAGCAATTGATAATCTAGTAAACTAAGGGCAGACATTTTACTATAGTTGTATAGCTCTTTGATAGTATTGCGGTTAACATTTTTTTCCCTCTCAGGAACAACACCTGGAACAACTCCGGGAACCACACCAGGTACTACACCAGGCACAACACCTGGAACAACACCTGTAATAACGCCAGCTACAACACCTGGAACAACACCTGTAACAACACCTGGAACAACACCTGGAACAACTCCGGGAACCACACCAGGTACTTCACCAGGCACAACATCGGGTTAGTTTCAGTTTTGTTGTGGGTATACAGCTAGACACACTATCGTTTTTACAACGATTTTGGGTCCCTGAATGTCTTGTGGTTTTGCCTCTGTAAGCAGCTTTGAGTGTTTGTTACAACTTATATATATAACATTTCTGATGCCACACGGCAACTGATAATCTAGTAAACTAAGAGCAGACATTTTACCTTAGCTGTATAGCTCTTTGATAGTATTGCGGTTAACATTTTTTTCCCTCTCAGGAACAACACCTGGAACGACTCCAGGAACCACACTAGGTACTACATCAGGCACAACACCTGGAACAACACCTGTAATAACGCCAGCTACAACACAAGGTACTACACCAGGCACAACACCGGGTTAGTTCAACCACTTTGTGGGTAAAAAAGCTAAATACGCTATGGTACTAACAAGGATTTGGGTTTTCTGAATGTCATGTGGTTATTGTTTCTGTAAGCAGCTTTGGTATTTGTTACAATTTATATATATTGAATTTTTGATGCCACACGGCAACTGAATTGCGATTAATATTTTTTCCCTCTCAGGAACAACATCTGGAACAACTCCGGGAACCACACCAGGTACTACACCAGGCACCACACCTGGAACAACACCAGGCACAACACCTGGAACAACACCTGTAACAACGCCAGCTACAACACCTGGAACAACTCCGGGAACCACACCAGGTACTACACCAGGCACAACACCTGGAACAACACCTGTAACAACGCCAGCTACAACACCTGGAACAACTCCGGGAACCACACAAGGTACTACTCCAGGCACAACACCTGGAACAACACCTGTAACAACGCCAGCTACAACACTTGGAACAACACCTGGAACAACACCTGGAACAACACCAGGTACTACACCAGGCACTACACCTGGAACAACACCTGTAACAACGCCAGCTACAACACCTGGAACAACTCCGGGAACCACACCAGGTACTACACCAGGTACTACACCAGGCACAACACCTGGAACAACACCTGTAACAACGCCAGCTACAACACTTGGAACAACACCTGGAACAACTCCGGGAACCACACCAGGTACTACTCCAGGCACAACACCTGGAACAACACCTGTAACAACGCCAGCTACAACACCTGGAACAACACCTGTAACAACACCTGGAACAACACCTGGAACAACTACGGGAACCACACCAGGTACTACACCAGGCACAACATCAGGTTAGTTCAAGTTTTGTTGTGGGTATGAAGCTAGACACACTATGGTACTTACAAGGATTTTCGCTCTCTGAATGTCATGTGGTAATTGCTTCTGTAAGCAGCTTTGAGTATTTGTTACAACTTATATATATAGAATTTCCAATGCCACACGGCAACTGATAATCGAGTGTACTAAGCACAGACATTTTACTATAGTTGTATAGCTCTTTGATAGTATTGCGGTTAACATTTTTTTCCCTCTCAGGAACAACACCTGGAACACCTCCGGGAACCACACAAGGTACTACACCTGGAACATCACCTGTAACAACGCCAGCTACAACACCTGGAACCTCTCTTGGAACCACACCAGGTACTACACCAGGCACAACACCTGGAACAACACCTGTAACAATGCCAGCTTCAACACCTGTAACAACACCTGTAACAACACCAGCTACAACACCTGGAACAACACCTGTAACAACACCTGGAACAACACCTGGAACAACTCCTGGAACCACACCAGGTACAACACCTGTAACAACACCTGGAACAACACCTGGAACAACTCCTGTAACAACGCCAGCTACAACACCTGGAACAACTCTGGGAACCACACCAGGTACTACACCAGGTACTACACCAGGCACAACGTCGGGTTAGTTAAAGTTTTGTTGTGGGTATAATTCGCCCCTGTAAACAGCTTTGAGTATTTGTTACAACTAATATATGATTTTTCCGATGCCATACGGCAACTGATTATCGAGTTAACTTAGCGCAGAAATTTTGACTATAGGATTCATAGTTCTTTAATAGCACGGGTGGCCAACCCGCAGCTCTCGAGCTCTTCTGGAGCGGCCCACTGTGCTTTGAGTACAGTAATAAAATTAGCTCATGAATTAGAATTAAGGTTAGGTTATGGTTTAAGTTGAAATTAGGGCTTCTGCGCAATTAATTCAGTGACTGGGGTAATAATGCTGTTAACGCCTTGGTCGATTGTGTATGGGGTTAGGGTTTTGGCTACACTTTTGTCTCGGATTAGGTTGAGAATTAAGGTTAGGTTATGGTTTAAGTTGAAATTAAGGGCTTCTGCGCAATTAATTCAGTGATTGGGGTAATATTGCTGTTGGCGCCTTGTTTAGTTGGGTGTGGGGTTAGGGTCTTGGCTACAGTTGTTAGGTTATTGGTTAGGTTGCAATTAGGGTTTCTGGGCAATTATTATTATGATGATGATGATGACGATGATGATGATGATGATTATTATCGTTGTCATTAAATCTACTAATCATCATTACTATTATTCATTAATATTATTATTAACTGATTTCTTCCTTTAATTTCAGATGTTGTGATTTCTATTGTCATCACCTTCAATAACACATACCAGAGTGATCTCGCAGACTCATCGTCTTCCGCGTTCATCAATTTGGCCAATGCTCTGTGCAACCGCGTGAGTTTTTTAACACATTTTAACCTCTCAGTTTCAGTTGCAGTTGATTGTTACATATTTCATATAGATTTTAAGTTTAGCAATAATTTCGCAAACCAAATTGAGACAAAAATCAGATAGTGAGTATCTCATATCAATTTGTCTGAATGCATTGATTAAATGTTTGAACTAAAAAGAAGATTGAATTGGAAAAGAAGAGTGAAATATGGAGTGGCCTATGTAGAAAGCCTTGTAGACTTAACTCCGTTTCGTTGACAATCAGCCATGCATGAAGTCTTATGTCTACGGCTGATTGTCAACTAAATGGAGTTAAGTCTGTTGTCAACTCTGTTTGTTGCTACGGCAGGCACCCAGTGAAAACGAATTCGTTTGATAAAATTATGGAAATGCAAGGACTACTTTAAACAAACAGAACTTTGTCATTCCTTGCTCATTTTTCCTGATTGAGGTGTCATATGAAAGGGCAGAAACTCAACTTTCTAGAAATGTGATTTTCAATTTGAAATTCAGATACCGTCCGCCAAATGACTTTTTGGTTTTCTCTCTTCAAATTGCTTTTAATCACTCATGCGTGGAATATGTATTATATAAGTTGCATCAAATGAAAGAGGAGGATCTAAGCTTTCCAAATATGTATTATTTATCAATTATAAATGTGATTAAGTTATGATAAAACATCGATAATTATCAGTTTCGTTTTTTTTTGGGACGCACTGTATATGAAACTGATAACAAATGGAAACATAATTCTTTAACTTAAAACAAAAAGATCGTAAGATATCGGTCATGCAAAACTTTAGTGACTATTGAATAGCTTTTGGGGTGTTTTTTTCCATATACAGTTGATCAAGTATTTCCAGAGACTGACGAATGGTGTTATCATATGCGTAGTATTACGGTTCAGAAGCGGCAGTGTACTGACAGATGTTACCTTGACCTTTCCTGCTAACAACGCCTCCCAGGCACAGAACATCATGGATAATGTCATAATCGTTACCGCGACGGATATAGGATACCTACCGGTAGTCGGCGATGAAATATACTTCCCAATCTACGTCAACTCAAACGGTAAAATCGACTTTATACCTTTTTCCCACTTAATGATCTTGGCAGAGTTATTTAGTCCTGTTCAGATGTGATGCGGTAAACCGCAGTGTTATTTTTCCTTTATAATGATATTAACGCTAGTGCATGCTTCAGATTTTGGGTACCTGATAACACAGAGATAGTGAATTATGGGTAGGACCTACGGTGTGCGCAGTTGCCATTCATGTACACATTATTTATAAACACTGCCACGGTTTACCTCTTCATACCTGAACGAACCTAATACTTCTGTATTAGGAAGTTTTTCGCAAGCTCAACTACAGAGAATCTGCGGTTCGTGTGCAAAATCAGCTGACTGCCAATCAATGTGAATTAATTTCAACTATCATTAGTATTATTAAGTATTTGGGGTCACATGTGCCTTGGCTGCTAAAAGCTAACTGAATCATTGTAACCCTGCAGGTAGACCATTACACCGGGGTTTCCGCCCTGCTTTTATCGAATAGTGCATTGGGTTAATAACGTGCAAAGGTGGTGACTCTCCTCTACACAGGGTCCTAATTATAATAACGACCTTTCTGGGGAACAGAGTGTTTTCCACTGTAACACACTCTATGTCTATGAAACAGGGGAGGGGCACGTACCACCCAAGCAGGCTTCTGTCATCCGCCTGTGTTGATATTCAAACCCACAATCTTTGGTACGATAGGCAGATGCTTTTCTTGACCGAGCCAAATTGCAGCCTCCAAAGAAATGGTAGTATAGTAGTTTTAGTAAAACGTAGTAGAAGTAGTAGTAGTAGTAGGAGTAGTAGTAGTTGTTGTAATAATAATATAGTTTCAGTGTAATAATGCGACCAAATTTACCCACGATATCCTCATCAGGTATTAAGTCTTATTCAGACGTGACACATTAAACTGAGCCACTGGGCCTCAATTTAATGTCCTTTTCTGATCATGTAGAGTGGGAGGGATGCAAACATATTAAGTATTTGTTGTATTCTTTGCACCATTTCTATGGAATTCCCTCCCAAACTCATTACGTTGTTTATCCAACATTGAAACATTCATATCTCACCTAAAAACTCATCTCTTCAAATTAGCACATCAATAGTATTTAAGGATAAGTAATAATTATTCTTTTTGTTAGCACTTCATTGTTTTCTATATATGTTTTTGTTTCATCTTCCGGTTATGATCGTATAATACTTTATATAATTATGTATATTGTAAAATTGTAAAGCGCATTGAAATGTCAACAGACATGAGATGCGCTATAAAAGAACAAATTATTATTATTATTATTATTATTATGGTATTTCTTCTCTGTACATTTCATAGGCCTGGTGACAACAGCTGAGTCTACTACAATACAAACAGAAACAACAACAGGTAGGCGCACTTCATCTTTTGGGGGCTTTCTTCTTCTTCCCTTCTTTTTCTTCTTCTTCCTTTAATATTCTTCTCTTCTTCCCATTTTAGTCTTGGCAGTAGAGGTGGTCGTGGTATAGAACTGTTAATAGTGGTAGAATGCAGCAGTAGTAGTAATATTATTAGTAGTATAGTAGTAGTAGTAGTAGTAGTAGTAATAGTAGTAGTAGTAGTAGTAGTAAGAGTTAGTAGTAGTGGTGCAGTAGCAGTCGTAGTGGCGATAGTAGTGGTAGTAATAATAGTAATACTTTGTTCCTTTATAGCGCATTTCATGTCCGTTGACATTTCAATGCGCTTTACAATATACATGTACATAAAATATAACAAGAACATTAACAGAAGATGAAACTGAAACATGTATAGAAAACCATGAAGGTTTTTTTTTTACAAAGAGAACAATTACAACATTACTTATCCTGCATAGAGTCTACATCATACTTTTAGTAGTAGCATTGATAGTAGACGTAGTATTATCAGCAACAGTATTAGTAGTAGTAGTAGTATGTGTTTTAGTTATATTATTTATTGTAGTAGTAGCTATTGTTGTTTTAGCAGCAGCAGTTATCGATAAAAATTTTTTTTCAGATCTTTGAAATTTTTGCTCTTAGCCAATCAAATATAGGCATTTCAGTAGCTTATAAGAATTATGGAATCTTATTTATTGATACCCAATTTTATGAAACAGGGTCCATGGCAGCTTTTTACAGACCGTCAGAAGTACAAGTTCATGGACATCCTTTTGAAACCTGTGTATTAAATTAACTCATGTTTCAATCAGATGTCTGCAAACTTGTACGTATGACAGTTTGGTGAAATGCTGCCCTTTTTACTATGTATGTATCAATGTATTTCAAATTAGGCTTGTTTCTCTCCCAAATCCTTGGTTACCAACTATGCTATGCACAACGTGATATGACTGACAAGCTTCGGGCTAGCTTCTCAGTCGTAAAAGGAAACTTTTGTTTAAAAAGAATATGCATACAATCACTATTGAAGGTCTATTCCTTGTACTGACCAAAGTGAGCATAAATTCTAAAATGAAAATTTAAAATGCATTTCTAAAATAATTTGAAATTAACATTACAAAAAACCGAGCAGATTCATAAGGGGAAGTAATATACACTAAAACTATAAATCTTTTCAAAATGTCCATACATTTATCTCAAAAATGAAATATGATACTTTTTACCATGCAGCTCTGCCCTGAAAAACGAATCTTATAATTAGGTGGGCTGTATCTAATACAGACCACCTCATAATTTTGTTAAAATTGCCTTTATTATTATTTATTTATTTATTTTTCTTATTTCGACCCACTTTTTTGTGTTCAAGATAATTTGAAAATGGCTCAATCAAATATCTTAAAATTTAACACACATATGTATAGGCATATTCACAAAACACAGCAAATTTTTCGACCTTGACCTTGACTGATGACGTCATCTAGGCGCCATTTTGTGAAAAATTTTGAAAATCAACTTATGATCATATCTTCATAACCAAAAGTAATATCTCATTCATATTTATCATGATCAAGGTCAATATCAGTCCGGTCAAATTCAGGTCAAAAAACGCGCGCGTGCGCGTACGTCCGCGCGTCATTACGCGCGCAAAAATTTTAAATGCTCGAAATCGTCTTAAATTTTTTTTGCATACGTTTCAGGTCATTTTAAGCATTTTATAAAAAATCGCGTGTAAGCACATGCGCGCGCGTTTTCGCGCGTAACACCATTACAAAACATAAAATCGCCATTTTTTTTTCTTCATGATATTTATTATATTTTTTCAAGGAATTTGATACCATGTTTATCTCTTTATGACCATTAATAACAAGATGAGCGTCAATTCAAGATAAATGTCAGTGCGCGCGAGCTCTTTTAATACATAGCATATATGGGCAAAAACATGCCTATACAAAATTCATTATAGCTCTTTGGAATGAACCGTGACCTTCAATTTTTTTTCATATTTAGATAGAGTATGAGTGGGAGATATGATTCCATGTCTCATTTGGCCATTAGGTGTATCGTGACATCATCATAATGGCCTTGGAACTCAAAATACGAATTTGCATATTATGACGTCAGCATATTTATGGAAAATTGATTGTATCTCTGTAAATATTGATCGATTTTCTTCAAAATTTCGATATGTTGTAGCTAAGACAATTCTCTATCAGCTCAGTAAAAACCATTTTTCATTTTGATGACGTCATCATACTGAAAATCTCGATTAAAGGCCTCATGTCAAAAGGCCTTCATAATTTGCGTTATCCCTATAGAAGGTGAATTTCGTTCACGTCATGAAACTACATGATATTGTTTTTCAAGAATATTTAAGCAGTATCTCGCTTATTTTTGCTCTATTTTGTCTCAAATTTAAGTTGACCAGCCCACCTATACTTGTTCCAAACAAGTATTATATGTCTAGTTCATCTAAAATTTACCTGAAAAAAAACCTATCCCATTTCATTTTTTGGTTCACTATGTAAAAGAACCCACCCAACAAAGGTTTATTGTTCAGAAATCCTATCAAGATGGTCATAACTTCATCTCAAATTAATATTTAAGACCAACAAATTCACAAATTCATCTGTACTAAGCATTTAGAAGTAACCAATTTATCCACAGACTATATTTAGAACTCACAATTCATAAAGTCATCGAAATATAAACTTTAAAACCAACAAGTTTTATTCCGTTTCCCACGTTGCAGAGCCACAAGGATTGTCTAATGGATTGATCATCGCTCTCGTGCTCGGTGTCGTCGCAGGTATTCTTTTCATCATCGTCTGCACGTGCTGTCTCTTGATACAGGTATCACGGAAGAACGCAGCAAAGTTTGCTCTAGGGTAAGCCAATCACCACCGTGAATCCAGGGTATGGAGTTGGCAAGCACCTCACTTATTAGAGCCTTCAGCCTGGCTCCATCAGTCTCTGACTCTGTCCAGGGGGCGCGTCTTATGTTTTCTTACCAAATAGCGAGCCCAGATTGAGCTCGCGAAGGAAGCCTGCGCATGCGCACATGGAATCTGGTAGGGTTGTTAATAGGGTGATAGTAATTATACAAACTAACCTTTCTTCAACCCATCATTAGATCAATTGGTAAAGACAGTGTAACACCAATAAAACTTTGGAGTTGATTTGAGGGTTCGAATCTCAGTATTTTATTCAGTTTGTTTTGCCTTTATAAATAGTGAGGCAAAGCAATGAATAATCAAAGTCAAATTGTTTGTGACCTCTTTGCAAGCTTTTGTAGCTAGTTATGTATGAAAAAGAGTTCATACTGGAATCTGGGCTCGCTGTGGTACGAAAAAATAAGACGCGTCCGGGGCAGCTAAAGTACAGAGCATATGCAGTATGCCGTCATCCTAGTCTGACAGTGCAGTTACGAGGCCATTTCTTTGCCTCTAAATCATGACAGTGCGCAGAGGGGGCTAGGGTAGGGGGCAGCCCCCACAAATAACAAACAACAAAGAAAATGCAATAAATTATCAATAATTCACTGCATTTTCCCCTGGTCCCCAACGGGAAAAATTCCTCTGTAAGACCATGCATTAAGGATTGTTTCATTTTGGCCGTCAGTTATGACTTAAGGATGCAGGTCCCCTAGTTGATAAGCATAGTAGCATACACATGCTTTAGCATTCACGAGAAAAAACACTCACATAAATTATGATAATGTATACTATTATCTAGATCTATTAGGAATAAGTCATTGTCAAAATCATTCCATAAATTGGGGTAAAACAAATTATTCCGCCTTTATGACCAACAGTGTATCATCGTTATCATCAATATTAATAATCATATATTAATTATTGTTTTTATAATACAAATTAATATTATTAACATTATCATTATTGATATCATTATAATTATTATTTCCATTATAATTAATTTATCAGCATCATTATCATTAATATTATTATAATTATCATCAAAATTATTATTTTAGTTTTATTGTGATGATTGCAATTTTTATCTTTTTACAGAGAGGAGTACCGTAGTCCATACAGCAGGGAAACCCCTGCCTCTTACGGTGATAATCCATGGGAGAATTCGGAGAGCTATAATTCTCTCGATCGCCGTGAATATGCAGTTGGCCGAGCAGTAGAAAGATTCAGGCAGGACCATGAACATGAACAAGATGTAAGTAGGATAAACTTGGGATAAAACTTAACCAGAAAATTTCATTTGGGGGAAAATGGCAGGGTCTATTTTTTAAGTGGATTCTTTTGATGACTTAGATACAATTTAACTAAAAAGGATAAGTAGTTTGGTGGAAAGATCGTGCAGCGGATAGGCTGACAAGTCATTTATGACATTTATGATTATGGCCGTGAACGCCGATAACATTATGTAAGTCACTTTAGTCCTAATTACTAACAGGTTAGAGTTTTATCGCATTTAGAAAGTTGATGCTCTTTCCCCTAGTCTCTCTCTCCTTCATTGCAAGTTACTCTGACTCTTTTTATTTTTTCCGTAGACAAAATAGGACTGCAAGATTATTAATCTCCATGCTTAAGGCTGTAGCCAGCCCTGCTTTATCTACTTTATATTTAGTATGGATTCTGTAAACTGTACCAGAAAATTGTACAGGTGTATATCAAATTTATATTTGTATACAATTGTATACAAGGAACCTATCTGAAAAATTGATATAGAAACCAATACATTCAAATATGAATTGAAATACTAGGATAAAACTATAGGCTAGACATTAACATGTTTTTGGGGAAATATGATAAAAATACCATAAGAATGACATAAGATCATTTCTTTGTCTGTGATGGGCCGTTTTAAGTTTCTATGTGATTTTCTTTTTCAGAATGGACAATTCCAGACACCATACGTCGTAGGAGGAGATGACAATGTGAGTCTCTAATAGAAACACCATTGAATTGTATTACGTTTATATCTTCTTGTATAGGCGCTAATTTTGTGTAAACTTGTAACACGATCGCAAATACTTTTATAACATCAACCTTCTCCATCATCCATTAAAGGGGAAGTCCACCCTTACATGAGGTTGGTTTTAATAGAAGCAGAAAAACGAGAGAAGCACATACGTCATTGATAGTTTGAGCAAAATCTGCTTAAAGAGAAGAAAGTTATGGATTTTAAAGTTGCGATAAATCAAACACATATTGGAAACTCTGTGATATATCTTGAGAGCTCCCCTCCAATATGCCCTGTACTAAACACTTCCAAAATTTGAATTTTCCTTTAATTTATTCCGTCATCAATAACTAAGGAAACAAAAGTTTATGACATTTTCTGTAGAGAGCAAATTGGAGAGGAGCTCGCAAGATATGTCCCAGTGTTTTTGTTCGACTGATGACAACTTAAATAATTCAAATTGTTCCTATTTTGAATCAGATATTGCTCAAACTTTCACTAATTTTTATCTCTCATGTTTATGCTTTTATTAAAACTCAAATAAATATCAGGAAGGACTTTCCCTTCAAATGTGCCAACATTACAATAATGGTTCGAACATGACATTTTTGCGATATCGATAGGGTATCAAAATTCGCCCTTGAGTAGATTTCTTTTAACAGTCTTCGCGACCATGTTAAAGATTTGATCAGGTGCAACACAAAGCAATAATCGGACAGCAGTAAGTGCTCATAGGCTAATAGCTATGTTTGACATTGCAGACTGATGCACTTATGTAAAATGAGTGCCCAAACCAATGTAAGCAGATTTAACTTACTTTACACTAGCTAAATGGCTGTCGGGGTTGTTACAAGCAATAATGAAAATGCCATAATAACTCACTATAATAGATTATTTTCGGCTGAATTAACTAAATTATGGCACTAAAGTTGTTGGGCTAGTCTAATTCAAATTTAAACTATCTGAGTTGCATAGGATTTCGGTTTTAAAACAAAATCATTAGTTGGAATTCCAATTCGCACATAAATTTTAAGACATTAAATACATCTGTTACAGCTTAAAATGTAATAACAAACTTAATATTTATAGAAGGAACTTCAAACTAACCTATTAAATGGCTATGTTTAAGTATGAATACATTTATGAGAAAATTTTCACTTGCACAGTAATTTTAGGCGTATACATATTCATAACACGAAACTGGAAAACTTAATTGTGCTTAACCTATTTTGTTCTTCTTCTTGTTCTCTTTCCATTTTTTCTTGTTCTTCTTTCACATCTTCTTCATCTTCTTCTTCCTCTTCTTCTACTCCGTTTTCTTTTTCTCTTCTTTTTGTTAAATTATCTGTTCTCCTTCTTGTTTATACATTGAACAGGTTGGGGTTGAACGGAACTATTTCTCCTACTGAAGAGATCTTTCAGACGCTGGATCAGGAAATCTTTATTTTTGTTAAGAAGCTCTGAGAAATATAAAGAAAATTTTAATGAGCTGTACGTAGGAATTTTTAAGGGAAAAATGCCTCCTGAAACAAATTTTACTTCAAATACCTACAGTATATGTTCAACGTAATTTCGAAATAAATTACAAAAGTTTGTGGACTCTCAGCAAAACTGGGCAATCCGTTATAATTTTTGATGATTCTGAAACATAACAGTAAACATCAATTGTACTCTGCATACATTTTTTTGCAATCGCTATCAAAGACTTTGTTTCGTAATCCAGTCACATGACCAGAACTGAACCTTATCTTTAAGTAGCCCCATTTTGTTATTTGTATGGAATACTCATTTTGCGTTTACATTTTCCTTCGTAATATGATTATCAATTCACCTTCCACTGAATGATTTATTCATTCATTCATTTCATATATATATATATTGTAATAACTTTTGGGAATTCTTTTATAAGAAAATGTGGAATTTAAAGACTGCAGGGTAGATGTTTAGTCTAGCCTAAATTAATGCTCACGCAAGGCCAGGGCCAAGTCATACACACATACAATTACAGTCTCTGAGAGAAAGGAGTTATCGAACAATGATTTTTAAGTAACTGATGTTTATTCACAAGAAACATGGTAGTGATATCCAATATATTTACTTGCCACAACCTAATAACAGTTACACTTAACTCACATTTATACTGGTTCTTGCCCCAAGTTGGCTTTGATGATGCTCCCTAGCAACATCCTACCAGCTCCTAACTCTAAGTTCTAACAAAATCTGTCTCCTCAAAACTACCTCGGCCTCAGCTACGAACTTTTACACACTCCCAAGAACCTTGCCCAAATTAAAGCTAGTCTCCAATTCAGACCTCCCTTTTAAATCGTTTAAGCATCCAATTTCTGTAACAATATATATATACTTGTATTATTATATGAAAGGCAATGATTACTTTCTTTTGGGAGAGACAGGGTTTCGTCTGTTTTTTGAGCTAACAATCTACAATTTGATAAAAACCATGAAGATGTATATTTATGTTATTCATATATATATAATCTGGCGGTACATGTACAATGTTAATAATCCAGGCTTACAGGTGTATTAGTAGTGTAAGTGCAGATGGAAACTTTAGAACCTGTTTCGCACATAAGTCATTGCTGTTATTTCTTATTTTTGTTTGGCAACCAATTTGGATTAAAGATAAACTTGAGTTCTGGTAATGCGATTGCATTGTGAAAGAAAAGGTGTGGAATGGATCAGAAAAGTTGATCATATAGCATGTAAGTAATGGTGTGTAATGCAAGGTTCTGGAGTCATCAAAATCATCATAAATTTGGCAGAGTCTTGGTAAAGTAACAATCACTTACACAGTCAGATGTATATGGGATAACACACATGGTGTCGGGGCTAGTACTGCCCTGATTTCCTTATCTTTCTATGCTCATTACTCAGCCAGTATACATTTTCTTCCAAAATTGTTTGGCACATGACATTTATTTGTAATCTTGAACATTCAGTGTAAGTTTCGTTAGATTCTGTGAGAATTCATTTTCTTTTATTACCAGAACTCAAGTTTATCTTTAATTATACTTGCCACAAAATACTTGTCATGATATTGGTTGTTTGTTCTACTCGAGTGCTAATAAAGCATCCGTATGATTATAAGAAATCAATCAGGGGGCCAACTGCACTAAGTCCTCTCCAAGGGACCTGGTAATAAGTATTAATGCATTACCAAAGGGCACTAGCGCATTGACTTGGTTTCGAACCCAGAACTCCCAGTTACGAGACCACTGCTCTATTTTTCTGCAATAAAACGTCTAAGGCTAAGACTATATAATTATTGTGCATAAATCACACCAAAAAATACTTGCAAAGACACCCAAAATATTCAGTAATTGTTGTTTTTCATTAGCCCCCTTTGAAAATGATCACAACCCACTGTTTAATGTAACAGGATGCTTCCGGTATCCGACAAGTACTAGGGAACATGAGAATTCAGTAGTTAACGCATTTTTAAATTTACGTAAAGGTTTTGGGAAATGAATTCATATGGTTTATCAATGATTTAGTCTGCAATATGCCTATAGAGAAATCATAATTACTTCAAATTATATGTTGTATACCTGTTATTATTATAGGATTTCCCGGCCAAATTCGCGTGTTTGTCATTCAAATTTATTTACTTTGCATTTAAGTAAGCGCAGATCGGCTTTACCATGCCAATTATCATTCAATTTTCCAGTTTTTGTATTGAATTTAGGATTTGGGTCGAAGGGTTTCATAGATCTGTCATTCAATTTAGAAACTGCTCAACTAGCATTCAAATTATTATTCACTCATTCAAATTAACACCTGTCATTCGTATTCGTAATATTTTTTATTCAAGTTAGGAATGTTAGGGGGAAGAATTGCAACAAACTTTTACATTTTTTAAATAATGCAGTTAAAATGCATGATTTGCCATTCGGGTCTAAGCTGTTATTCCAGTTATTAATTTTCAGGACAATGCAGATGGTTGTAGTCAGACATAAAGTACAGAAGGGGCGAAATAAAGGGATATGGCATTTCTGCACGGACATGTTCATATACCCGGGAAAGGTGGGGGTACCCTCAATCGCCCCTTTTTACTACAGACTCGAAATTTTACAAAAGTAATTCACATCGTCTCTTATACCCAGCACACCCCTCTGTTTTTCTTAAATAGTTTCATAGTTTACTTGCCCGCCAGCAGATCGATGGCTTAAGACTTGGCTAAATAATGAATCATGTTCAAATTGTTGACTCTAGTCCCTACCCCAGTCACAGTATTGTACCCTTCTTCCATAATGAAATTATGATGAAATTATAATAAATTTATGGTGAAACATAAGACAGACAACTTCCGTACATGAACATTTACAAATATATTGGGACCTTCAGGTCCGTAGATTCAAGTCGTTTTCTTCTTCTTAACAATCAAACTTAAATGCTGATGAGTATCAGATAAATCTAATAATTATAAGTGTATAAATGCAAGAAAATGAAATATGATGAAATACACATGAACAAAAATCTTGAAAGAAAAAGAATGAGCTATAAAAAGTGTGTAATAAACGAGACATGTATATTGACCATAAATTTAAGTGCACAAAGTGCTAAATAAATTTGAATGCTACAAATGAATTAGAATGCTAGAAGTACACCGTCGCGTTGTCAGAAAAATCGTGTTGCGCCAAATCGAATGACCAAATAGCGAAAGAAGCACATTGTTCATTAATTTGAATGAAACATACGTAGATTCTAACGAAAATTCCATAGATTTAAAAACTAGAAAAAGGAATATAAACCCGAGATATACTTAACTGCACTAAAACCGTCGAATTTGAACGCAAGACAAATTAATTTGAATGACAAACTCGCGAACTCTTGACTCTAAAATTACTTATACCTATTTTTGTTATAATGTACATGTGATATCGCTGTAGAACATGCATTTTTATAATTCATGTCATGTATTTATGTTATAGTGACATTAACATTGTACATTTATATATCTATTGTTTCAATGTTTTCAATGGTGGTTAATAAATAAATTCAATTCAATTCGATCACCAACCCTTTCCAGAGCTCTTATTACGTAAAAAGGATTCCATCGTGTGACCCTGGAAACTCGACCTCCATAGATCAAACAAATATAATCAGATGATTATAAGCCTTGAAAAACATATTTAGATGATGATTGTTTTCCCAAATGCTAAGGAAGCATGTATTTGCTTGTAAATAAGCAACCAGGGGACTGACAGCTTTTAATCCTCTCCGATAGACTTGGTATAAATGAGGATTAATGCTTGACCTCAGGGCGATACTGCATTGCCATGGTTTTGAGCCCGTGAGTTTCCGGTTACAATACCACTGCTGTTACAGTGAGCCACCCATATTGATCGCTTTATTGTTCTTGCTTTACATGTAGGCATTTATCATGACGTAAATGAATCTTCATGTACACATCAAATGCTTTATCAATTCGATGTTATTGTAGTGTCTCTTTCGCCTAAATTTGGGTACCAACTCGATTCTTGACTACATGCAAAGACATATTCTTATTATTTAACGCTGTTCATACAACACCGATCGATATGTTTGCCGCATTGTATGGACAGTACGAAGAAAACAAAAAGTGAATATTTAAATCAATACTACATACGATTTCGCCAAACAAACATGCATTTTCTCGTTAAACTGAATATTTGGAAAAGTTTACAAATGTTTAAATATATTATTTAGGGTGCACATTAGAATCATTCTCACGGTATGGAACAGCGCCCAGGTTACAACCGAAATAAAAGCATGTAATGTATTAGGAGAACGTCGACACACATCGATGTATTAAATGTTTATAACAATCATTATGCTCATCCTTCCCTGCGCGTTAATTTCAATTTGATAAGACTGAACTAACCTAAAAATTCAGGTTGTGGTTATGGGTACTACCATTTATCAAATCTTCATTCGAATTAGTGATTTTTAGCTTGGTCTGAACATTGATTTACACAATCTACTTTGACGAAGGTTATGAGACCTCTTCCCCACATTCTTTCACGATGTCTTTAAAGAAAGAAAAACATTTGTTATCGTAAGTTCCCATTGTTAATATTTGAACAAGAGAGCGATACAATTTGTAATACCTGTGACACATACGCACCGAAACTTTTGGTCACCAGGCGCTTGGATGACATATTAAGGACTTTTAGATTTGCACAACGACAACGTGGATTGCTACGATCGACGTCCTTTTAATGCACTGCCTTGAATGGACATCACACGTATCAGTCCACGCAAATCTAAAAGTCCCTATTTGCAAAGCGATAACCCATGCTTCCCTGAACATGAGCTGCTGTACCTCTCACCTCTTTCTACCCCGGCCCCTAGATATTACATTAATTGTGCTCTGATTGATGGACGCTGCTATTTGTACAAAACATATCATTAACCGCATGGTTAATCATGTCACAGATCTTTTTGAAAATATATTCTTTGGATGATTCAATGCGATTACACACTATGCTCAATGTTTATTCATTCACACCCCCCCCCCCCTCTCTTTTATACCGAACCAGCCTTTACAAACTATGTTTACTTGTTTGCGCAAATAACTTCTTTATTGAACGGAAAAGTGATCCTGTACGTGCATGTACAATTGCCTCATTGCTACACATGTCTTATAACACCCACGCCTTCAGAGACAGAAAGGCATTAACTGTACGAGAATATATATGAATCTAACGCCCTATTGGCTCCAACCAGACTTATTGTTTGAAATCCAATTCATCGTGACGCCTTCTAGGGCAATCAGTGATAGGGGGTTAGATAAGAACAAATTCATTCAGAAATAAGTTCGTTTTTTATCATTCCTTTCTGCTGGATCAGTATATGGTCATGTGTGTGCAATGATCACAAGCAGGGGCATTGAAGCCGGGCTGTGTCCTCACTTCTTTTAAAGAGCATAATACAACCCTAGTAAAAGTTATATGTATGAAACTTGAAGAAATGTATGAAAAAACAGAATGGCGAAAGTTTGAAATAAATTGGACCAATTATGACTGCATGAACAAAGAATTCAGGTTGTGGTTATTGGTACTACCATTTATCAAATTTTCATTGGAATCGGCGGTGCTTACCTTGGGCTGAGTATTGCTTCACACAATTTACCTGTGATTCTATAATTCTATATTCTGAGACAAATTCCCCCACTTCCTTTACAATGTCTTTTTAAAACGATTTTATGTTTAATATCGTCTTACATAAATTTTATAAAATTGTCCATTGTTAATATTTGACAAAAAGAGCGATATAATTTGTAATACCTGTGACGCAGACAAACGGAAATGTTTGGTTACATGGCGCTTGGATGACTTGGATATGATTAGCGATCGTCAAATTGGCAACGTGACATTGTAGACTAGGGCCTTGACATTGGTTCTTGAGCCACATGAGTGGCCAGCTTAATGTGTTAGCTAATAGTAGCTAAGCAATTTTTGAGGTACAAAAACAGATGACACTTATCAAATCTTTTTTAAAATATTGTGTGTTGCAATTAAATACATGTATATAATCATCGGAATTTCATATACGTTTAGTTAAGTAAACCTTGAAATCAACCTTGTACAAAATCTTTTTAAATGTTTGAAAACGGTATATAAAGTACTAATCTAAAGATAACTGTGAAAACAGCTATTAAAAAAGAATAAACTTGCGGTGTCTTTGAACCACTACTTCAGCTCCAGGACACAGATGTGGATGAGCTGTGGAAGAAATTCAGAGATACAACCAATAATATCACAAAGGAAATTATAGGCTTCAAAAGTTCGAGACAAGTTAAAGGTCTCCCAGAGGAGGTTTGTAAGGCATGTGAACAAAGGAGGAAAGCCAGAACCCTCAAGATGGGAACAATCCCTTGACCCGCAACAAGAAAAGCTACACAAAACACAATAAAGCGGTCAAGTATGAAGTGAAGAAGTAGAAGAAGAAAATTCTTGACACAGAGGTGGAAGAAATGGAATTAGCTCACGCAAAGAACAACAGCCACGAGCTCTTCAAGAAGGTTAAGAAACTACCCGGTGAAAGAGACAAAATACAACCTGCCGTAAAGAACAAGGACGACATCTTGAAAACTGCTCCCGTAGATGTGTTGAAATGTTTGGAAGTACATTTAAGTGTTCACCTCAACATGCAATTTCCAAGGGACGAAAATGCCCTTCAAAACATACCTGACCCTCAACCTACAGATAACCCAAGTGAACCTTTCACAATTGAAGAAGTAGTGATGGCAATAAAACTATTGAAGAACAACAAGGCCTGCGGTTGGGACAAAAATAGCTGCCGAAACTCTAAAGGCTGGTGGACAACCAATGAGACAACTCTTGCTCAAAATAATAAATGCAGCATGGTCGGAAGGTAAACCCCGGAAGAGTGGAGCAAGGGTCTTATCACTCCAGTGTTTAAGAAAGGAGACAAGCTGGATCCATCCAACTACAGGGCTAAAACGCTACTCTCCACAGGACTGACTCTCCATACCAGGGAAAGTTGTCTGTAGAATGGTTCTCATGAGAATACAGGGAACCATTGAGAATCATCTGACAGAGGAACAATTTGGATTCCGAAGCTGTAGGGGCACCACAGATGCTGTGTTTGTCGTTAGACAAATCATCGAAAAGGCCAGAGAAAGAAGGATACCAATCCACTTGAACTTTGTTGACTTTAAAGCATCATTTAATATCATATGGCTCAAAGCTTTCTGGAAATGTCTGCGTTCCATTGGAGTGAACAGGTCTTTAGTTGACCTCATAGAGAGCATGTACAAACAAACCAAATGCTCGGTTATGGTGAATGGAAAGATAACTGAATGGTTTGACGTCATAACTGGGGTAAGACAAGGCTGCCTCCTCTCTCCAAGTCTCTTCAATCTATTTCTGGAATATGATATGATCGGACATTCAACAACTAGATGGTGGAATACAGATGGTGACAGTATTAACAACATCAGGTATGCAGATGACACCACCCTTATGGAACTCGTATTTGAAAACCTCCAAATCTCTACAAATGAACTGGAGAAGGCATGTAGAAGATGGAGAATGAAAATCAATGCAACAAAATGCAAAGTCATGACAGAGGATCAACAAAATATTTCACTTAACAACACCAACATTGAGAAAGTGAATACAATTGTCTTTCTCGGCAGCACAGTTCTTTCCATAGAAGATGACGTGAAGAAACGGACAAGACTGGTTGCTTGGGCATTCGGAAGGCTGAAAAGTTTCATCTGGTCCAACCAAGATATTTCTAGGAGACTCAAAGTCAGGATCTACAGAACACTTATCCTCCCTATTGCCACATATGGAGCAGAATGCTGGACTCAGATAGAAATAAGATTGAGATATTTGAAATGAGGTGTCTCTGGACCATCCTTGGAGTTAACCTAATGGACAAGATAAGAAACGAAGAGATCAGACAGAGACTGGACATCCCAAGCACCATAGGCGAGGAAATAACAAAACGGCGCTTGAAATGGTTTGGCCATGTTGTACGCATGCCGCATCACCACTTACTATACCAATCATACCATGATGACTTTAATGCACGCAGACCTCGGGGACGCCCTCCTACGAGATGGAAGGACCAAGTTCGGTGTCATGTGGGATTACCCACACAAGAGGCAGAGCAACAAGCCCAGGACAGATCAGAATGGAGCATGATTTCTCGTAGAACTTGTGGAGCTATAACCTATGCTTCTCTGAATCCATGGACCGCTTCTCCTGCTACCCCCTTGTACCTCTGCCCTCTCTCTATCCCGGCTACTACATATTACATTAGCGAGCTTTCGATGTAGGCACCAGACGTGAGCTACTATACACGTGACATCATATGTATCCCCCTGCGCATGGGCGAGCTTCTCGGCCCACGTTCCCTTCCAAATCACACGACGGGAATCGGGGGCAATTTCCGTAAATCCCCGTCGGCGTGAAAACGGCAAAGTGGGTGCAGTTCCCTCGAAATCCCTGTTGTTATCATTCTATCATTTTTCTTTCTATCTTTCCTATCATGTTAATCTTTGTTTCTTCTTCTATCACCTTTTCTTATGTTATTCTTGGTTCTTATTATTCTATTAATTCTTCCTTTCTTTCCTTACGCTTTCCCTTTTTTCTTCCTTCTATCACATTTTTAGTATGTTATTCTTTTTTCTTTTTTTTTATCATTCTATCATTTTCTCTTTCACTCTTTCCTTATGCTGTTCTTTGTTTCTTCCTTCTATCAACTTCTCTTATGTTATTCCTTTGTTTTTAACATTCTATCTCTTTCTCATTCTGTCTTTCCTGATGAAGTATTTCTTTTATTTCTTCCTTCTATCACCTTCTCTTATGTTATTCTTTGTTTTTATCGTTCTAGCACTTTCTCTTTTTTCTTTCCTTATGTTATTCTTTGTTTCTTCCTTCTATCACCTTCTCTTATGTTATTCTTTGTTGTTATCATTCTATCACTTTTTATTTCCCTCATCCTCACATCATTCATTCTTATCATATTTTCGCGCACTGTGAAAGTACCTGATTTAGTCACCTGATCACGAAATTGGTCACGCGACCGACGAAAGCACCGTCGTGAAAAATCGAAATCACTGCCGCGAAGGAAATAGTCCAGATTCAGTCCGTTCTTTGTTTTTATTCTTCTATCACACGCATCGATCCCGCACACAGCGTGGTCACTCCACTACGGAAGCTTAAAAGTGCCACCGAGATGACGAGATAATTCTGCGTCTTCTCGACTTTTTTGGTCCGAGAAGGCGTGGTCCGCCATTTCGTCTTTTCGGCCTTTTGGGGTCCAAGAAGGCGAGAAGGCGAGATTCCAATTCTCGTCTTTTCGTTTTCTCGGGTACGAGATGGTGAGAAAGCGAGATTCAAAATCTCGTCTTCTCGACTTCTTGGGTACGAGATGGTGAGAAAGCGAGATTCCAAATCTCGTCTTCTCGACTTCTTGGGGACATTAGTGCCGCGGAGGGACTCGAACCGCGGACCTTGTGATCCACAGTCCGGCGACGTATCCACTCGACCAAGAAACCTGCTTGCTCTACTTAATGTCATAGTGGCCTTGCCTGGATACGCTCAGTCCGGGGCAGGGCCGTGGAGCAATATTTTCCACAAGGGGGACAAATTACGATAGGATTATTATGTGTCTTATATTTTTCTTTGTTTTGTCACCACAGGAGCGGGAGAAATATATTAGCTAGATTATGGGGATTTATCTATATAATTATCAAAGATACAAATCAAAATAACTTTAAATAGACATGATACAGGGGACGCCACCGTTCGCATAATGCCTTACGGTCAACAAATCGTATCTTATTTGGCTTAAAATCTTGAAAATCAAACTTCTTTACTTATATGGAAAATATATCGTGCAATATTGTTACGAAATTTACGAAAAGCTTGAAAATGGTGTATAACTTAAGACCCTACAACCCCCTCTTTGTCGTTTCCTTCCTTTGCTGAGGTTTAGAGACATGATAGATCAGCCCCTTGATGGCAACGCTGCTACAACCACTGCCCCCGTGCATCCCACAAAACACACACAGGCTATGCCATCTATGGGAGAGGGGTGGGCCCGGGATGATGGGTCGCGTACATTATTGGGGGCACGCCTTTTTTCTTTATTTGTTCAGAAATGTATGTTTTCAACAAATGTTTTTCGCTATCTCATCATCATTTTGTTTATTACCTACGAATATTTAATTTTACTTTTTTATGAATAGCAACCGTCTTCTTGTTTTATGAATAGCTATCCGATTTCGTATTATAGAAAGCGACCCTCAATTTGATAAATGAATAGCGACCTGCTTCTCAAATTATGAATAGCGGTCCTTACGAATAGCGAGGTAACCCCCTAACAAGTCGCCTTCTCGTACTGAATAAGGCGCCACGGCAGGTTTGAACATCTCGCCTCCCCGATTTCTCGTCTAAAACAAGGCGACTTGGTGAGTTTGTAAAAAACGCCTTCTTACCATTTCATACTCGACAAGACGAGAAGACGAGATTTGGATGAGAATTGGAATCTCGCTTTCTCTTCTTCTCGTACCCGAGAAGTCGAGAAGACGAGATTTGGAATCTCGTCTTCTCACCTTCTTGTACCTGAGAAGTCAAGAAGACGAGATTTGGAATCTCGCTTTTTCACCTTCTCGTACCCTAGAAGTCGAGAAGACGAGATTTGAAATCTCGCTTTCTCACCTTCTCGTACCCGAGAAGTCAAGAAGACGAGATTTGGAATCTAGCCTTCTCGCCCTCTTGGACCCCAAAAGGCCGAGAAGACGAAATGGCGGATTACGCCTTCTCGCCTTCTCGGACCAACAAAGTCGAGAAGACGAGGAATTATCTCGTCATCTCGGTGGCACTTTTAAGCTTGGCCATACTCCACTGATCGTGCAATCCCCCGAATTTTGAGAGGAATGGCAAGATCTACTTTCAACGTTGAGGGTGTGTTATTTTATCTGCTGATTGGGTGCGCTATACGGAAATGGTACTAAAGCTGGACTACGAAGGGAACGGGCGTGAGCTGCGCAACGTATCTACGCTAATAGGGACTTTTAGATTTGCGTGGACTGATACGTGTGACGTCCATTCAAGGCAGTGCATTAAAAGGACGTCGACCGTAGCAATCTACATTGTCTTCGTGCAAATCTAAAAGTCCCTAGTAACTCATAGTAGCCGACATTCGGTGCGAAAATCGAAAGCTCTCTATTGTGCTTTGATTGATTAAACGCTAATATTTGCACAAAACATCGCACGCTATTTAAAACGATATTATCATTAACAGCATGGTTAATCATGTCATAGGTCTTTTTAAAAAGATATTCTTTTGTTTATTCAATGCGAGTGCACATTACGCTTATTCTTTTGAATGGAACCATCCTTTACAATTTATCTTTACTTGCTTGCGCAAGTAACTTCTTTATTAAACGAAAACAGGATCCTGTACGTGTATAATAATTGTCTGTTGCACATATCTTATAACATCCACGCCTTTAGAGACAAAAAGGCATTAACTGTGCAAGAAAATATATGAATCAAACGCCTTACTGGCTCCAACCAGATGTATCGTTTAAAATTAAATTCACCGTGATGCCTTATATCATGAAGGGCAATCACTGCTATGGAGTTAGATAAGATTAATTCAGATTTTTTTTTATTTGTTCATTCCTTTCTGCTGTATCAGTGAATTAGTCATGTGTGTGCAATGCACAAGCAGGGGCCTCGAAACCGGGGTCTTCACTTCTGTGTAAGAGCTTAATACAACCTTGTCATAGTTTTGTTTGTATGAAACTGGTCCAACATATGAAAAAAACAGAATTGAGAAAGTTTGAAATAAATTGGACCAAATAATGAGTGTTTGTGAATCTCGTATGCGAATCGCAAATTATTAATTTGATCACTGGATTGTGACGTAGAGATATGGACAATTCTCCTATTTGTCGATTACAAAAATGTCAGAAATTTCAGTTTTTCTTCAGAGTGTCTTAATTCTTTCTTGGGCCATGTCCATCGAAGTATGGTGCGTTGCATACATTATTAAAGATTCTCTCTCTAAAAAAAAAGAACCTCACGAGGCATACATTTTTGAAAATGGAAAGTTAAGTCATTTTGTGTTGGAACAAATGGGAAAGTTGTCGGGCACTTCAGCACAGTGGCACTGCCGATTAAACGAATACGAAGTGCCTTTATGTTTCAGGATTACAACCTTTCAAAAATCATAACATTTCTGTCAACTTTCACCAATCTGATAATCTTTTTATTTTGAACAGTAAACACTTTGCTCGTTCGCATGTCCAGACCCTAACCCCACCTTAATAACGCTCTGCAGCCCCTGATGATAGTGTCAAATGAAAGTTGTTGATTTGAATTGAATTGGCAAGGTTTATTGATAACAATTCAAAGTCACAGCTAAAAGGTGACTCATCTTGAATTAACAAATAATAAAGTACATGTAAATAGCACAACGTAAAACAAATAGGATGCGACGGTGATTGTTAGTCAAACAGTTTTTGATCGACAAGTAACGCCTGGCTGGAACACTCCCCAGGGAGTGGAAATTGCGCACAATCAAAAACAAAAAAAAGAGCCCGGGGTTTTCCCATCCGGACTTGGCAATCTGTCAATTTTTGTGGGTGTCTTTCACATTAAACATGCATCACGTTCCTCAGAGCTGCGCCATACATATGGGGAAAACCAAGTAGCAACGATGCTTTCTGTCAAGTTTTGTAATGACTTTCCGCCAATAAGGACAAACAAAAGACGAAAAAAAAAGGAGCTTTGAATCAGGAGATATGTTGTTTTACTTTGAAAGGGAATCAGCCTAAACGAATCATTAATGAAATACATATCTCCTTTTTAAGGACGGTAGAAGCTTTAAATACATGATATAATTACCCCCAACCAATGACCAATGACAGTTTTCTTTATATCTCTTCGTAATGTCATTCGGAAAAGAAAACAGCCGTTTAAACACCGTTTTGACATATAAAATAATGTCATCTTGAAAACAAAATCTAACCTTATTTTTTTTTTCTTTTATAGTTTTGTGTGATATGTATTTCTATTATAACATAAATCCTCATCCATTAACCTTTTTATTATTTGTATGTCTATACTTGTACACTTGTGTTCTTTAAATGGTTTATTAAAATGTTAGTTTATGTTTTTCATGCATTTCATCGTTATTTTCTATTTATTTGTAATTCATTTAATACCACGAATTTCTCGGCTGCGGGCAACATTTTAGGCCTGTGTAGAAGAACAAAATCAACTAAAGCTCAAATTAAGTAAAAAAAAATTATTGGGAAAGGTTGATTTAACGTTTTATCAGGACAGCTCGTTTCCAAACAGTGAATAGGAAAATGGGGGATATAAATGAACTATTTGATATCACTGCTTCGAAATGAAATTCGGATACATAATTATATAGACATAGAAGAACAAGATAACACACATCTTTGTCGCAATTGAATCTAGCCTTAGTTTGAGCTACTGTGATACATGTACAAATGCATCACAATATGCCCATGTATTGTAAAACAAAGTATTTATGTACCATGTGAATAAAGTTTTCTATTAAATACAAATGATAATACAAGTAAGGTTACAGTCATGATAGTAAATAAAGGTTATGCTGATATTGAACAAATTCATATTTATTCTTCTATTCATTTTATCTTTGTATATTGTCTTATACTGAAATGAATGTTCATTTGAATTCAGTTTAACCAGATTCACAATGTGTAACTTGTGCCTAGAAACAAGACTAGGCATGACTTTGTGGGTTTCCTTCAAGTACACTCCACATTACAGCAGATAAGTGCCGTTTGTGCGTTTGTGAGTGTTACACCCTTTGCCTGACATAGCAGCCCATAGCAGTGCACTGTGTACAGACTAGATAGGCATGATAGACGGTGGTAGCTGGAAACTGAGAAGCTATAGTTGTTTATGGAGAATCTTCTCGAATTTATTGCATCCTCGGCTGTTTTAACGCCGAAGAAGCAGAATAAGAAGGCAAAGAGTTTTCGCGGAATGAACGAAGGAATTTATGGAATGATGGAATGAAAGATTCGGAAAGAAGAATACGAAAGAAATGAAGGAACAAATAAGAAGCTTTGAGATTCCAAAATAAAGAGACATTCCCGTTAATACCTTGTCCGACTTTATCATTGCGTCCGACCACAACTACAAATACACTTACAGTGTTTTTTTTAATGATTCCTTGCACAAACCTCCCTTGAACTGTAATAGGTTCGCGGATGTGGATTACTGACATCGTCATTGTGCAAATATGTACTTTCCCATAGACTACCGAAGTGTATCGTACCATCCCCAAATATCTCGGTCACATCGCGAAACAGAATGACTCATGGCCACATTATTATGATCATTATTATAATAATAATAATCAGTGGCGGATCCAGGGGGGGGGGCCCGGGGGGCCCGGGCCCCCCCCCCTTGAGAAAAAAATCATGTAAAATCACGTGATTTTTACCTTTTTTGGGGGTTGGGCCCCCCCCCCTGGCGCTCAAGGGGGGGGTGCAAATTGAAAATTTTTCGAGGAGCAAAAAAAAAAAAAAAAAATGTGCTCACTACCCCCCCCCCCCCCCCCCCCCCCCCCCCCCCCCCCCCCACTGAGCGACTTTTCGGTCGGCGCGATTTTCAAATTTTCGGGAGCAAAAAAAAAAAAAAAAAAAAAAAATTGTGCTCACTACCCCCCCCCCCCCCCCCCCACTGAGCGACTTTTCGGCCGGCGCGATTTTCCAATTTTCGGGAGCAAACAAAAATGAAGAAAGTTGGGCCCCCTCCCCTAAGAAATCCTGGATCCGCGCCTGATAATAATAATAATAATAATAATCTTTTAATCCAAATTTTATTAAGTTAAACCGAAAATGGAAATTCTTTTTGCCCAATATTGATCGTGAGCCCGGCAGCTACTGAGCAGCGCAAGATCGACGTTGCTCTATCCCTTATTGTTGAACGCCAAACAAGGTAGCAGCAACTCCCGTCTTTTAACGTCTTTTGGTATGACGCGGCCGGGGTTTGAACCCACGACCTCCCGGTTGTGAGGCGGACGCTCTACTGACTGAGCCAACACACACGGTTCATCATGTACCGCGATGTAATAAGAAAACAAAATGTTACAACTAAAAACTGTTATTAAAAAAAAAGGGTTTTCGAGGCCTTTCTAAGATAATAACTGATCATTCCAGTATTTTGAAGAAGATACAGTAAATGTCCTATCACCGGCTAATATGCGAGTAACTAAACATGTGAGACGGAGAGGATCACTGGTTGAACTCAAATGTTTCTTATCTTTTTTGAAGAGCTAACGAGTGTGCCACCAACATCCAACTGAACATTTGGAAAACTGCGCAGGTTGTGAGCTGAAGCAGCAACAAAAAAAGAACTCAGTTTCAAAATCAATTAATTTTTAACTTATTTACTACCATCCATTGCCAAATATCTGACATACAACTTTGAAATTTCATAATTGCGTTATCAAGAGCTCTTGGATCAAAGGAAACATACAACAATATGTAACAGGCGCGGATCTACGGGGGGGGGGGTTAGGGGGTTTACCCCCCCCCTTGGGCGCCCCCCCCCCCCCAAAAAAAAAAGGAAAAAAAAAGGGAAAAAAAAGAAAAAAAGAAAGAAAAAAGAACGCACGCTGAAGAGAAACCCTTTCAAGTGCAAATATTGTGAGAAGATATTCAACTCATCTGGTAACGTAACGAAACGAAATCGCGCCGGCCGAAAAGTCGCTCAGTTGGGGGGGGGGGGGGGGGGGGGTAAGGTCACCTTTTTTAAGTCAGCCATGGGCATAATTTTTTTTATTTTTTTATAATAAAAAAAAGGGGGGGTTTAGGGGGGTTTACACACATAACAATACCAAAGGGGGGGGGGTTAAACCCCCAAACACCCCTCTCCCCCCCCCCCCCCCTGCGTACGCGCCTGTGTCAGACGATATCTCCAATAGGAAGAGTATAGATTGAGTATCTTATGGGTCCTACTATTACTCCATGGGGGAGTCATTCTAAAAGAATGTGGGACTTGACAATTTGCAGGCAATGTCAACATAGATGTAATTTTATCTTTTTCCGTCTGTTTCACGAAACCGTCATAAGTACAAGTTCAGTGAATCGATTGTTAATTAAATACGCGTTTCATTGAGATGTCGGCGAACTCGTAATTATGACGGTTACGTGAAACAATGCTCTGATGTCGATCTTATCTGTGTGACTACAGTATAACACTGCATTCGTATTGCTCTAGCCCGTTGCTTGAATGATTTTGAGGTGATCCACATGCGCATGCTCTGTTGTTTGGGATCAACGACCTGGACGAGCTAATATGTCCGTTAGCACTTCGGTATTCTATACTTTTGTGTGAAATAAAGAGATTAATACAACTCCCGTTTCAAAGCTTGTTCAAAATGTTTTAAATGTAATCGTATTTCAGAAAAACAAAAACATATCATTGGTGTGTAAGAAATATTACAAATACGAAGTAACATGCAACTCTTTTTTTTTTAAATACACTCACCATGGATACGTGTAGCAGCTCCACACCCAGACAAACCTCAGGGAATATTTTTTTACTTGGTCTATTGAGCAGAGTCTTTATTTAGAATCGCTCTAGTTTCTCACGACATTAAAGTGGATTGTTGTATCAATGATAAATAATGATGACCTTGGGGCAAAAGATAGTTTGAATCAGCGTATTCTTTCAGATCAAAAGAATATTCTGATAATGAATATTAAAGGAAATAATA
Organism: Strongylocentrotus droebachiensis; assembly: GCA_035222895.1. Classification (NCBI taxonomy): domain Eukaryota; kingdom Metazoa; phylum Echinodermata; class Echinoidea; order Camarodonta; family Strongylocentrotidae; genus Strongylocentrotus; species Strongylocentrotus droebachiensis. The sequence continues at coordinate 8,677 of JAVYIG010003236.1, read as the reverse complement.
CTCCATACCCCAAAACCTAGTCAACTTGTAACAGGAATGCCCTAATTGTTCAACATTCAAATGTTAATTATCTACTTTAACTTGGAACACCTAGTCAGAATTGTTTTATACAATATAATGAAATGAAAACATATGTGAATGCAGTAAAGGAAAGCAAAGAGTAGATCGTGACCGATTCGGCAAGTGTTAACCACCTCCGGAATTAGGCAATATATATTTATGAATGTGGGTGTTGGTTATTTGGTTGCTTTGTCTTTACCTGAATCTTAAGAAGGCATGTGTATGCTTGTAGGTAACCCATGGGGGACCGAAGGCTTCAAATCCTCTTCGAGGGATTTTATATTGACATTAAATGCCCTACCTAATAAGACTCCTAGCACCCCGACTGGTTTTCGAACCCGGAACCTCACGGTTTTAAGAGAGCATTGCTTGACCACATGAGACGGGGAAGGTGTGTGTGTATATGTGTTGTAGAGGTGTGTGTGTGTCAAAAAGAACTGTTGGAATTTAGGGAAGATGAAAAGAATATTGCAGGGAGGGCAGGTAAATTGGCCTTACATTTACAGAAGTGGGAACAAGTGAAGTTTTCATGAACTTTTAACACTGGGCTATTGTGGCTATTGTATCCTCGTTTAAATTATGTTTTTGTAAAATGTTTTAAATAGATTGTTTCTGTTTGTCTGTAGCTCCAAGTTGGGGTATTCTGAGGGGGCTAGGAACAGTGTGTGGTGGAAGTGTGGTCGGGTAGTCTGTGTGTGTGTCGCATGGTGGGGAGATGTAGTGTTTAGTTGATTGGGGTTATTTGTTTTATGTTACAACTGATTTCACTTTTGTTTTTATCAATTCTACAATCTATGTAATGAAAATGTTTTGAATTCATGTCAAGGAAAAACAACTATATTTTATTTCTAAAATGTATTTGTATTGTTTGGAATCAATACAAAAAACTATTGGAGGTGTGTGTATTTGTGTGTGTGTTGTGAGCTCGGGCAAGTACGTGTGTGTGTGTGCGTGTGTTTGCTTATGTGTATGTTCGCGCAAGTAATCTCGGTACCTGATTACGACCACCCCTACCCGCCCCCTTTCCTTTCGTGATTATGAATAGAACGGGCTAATGCAAACAGGGAGGGGTAAACCAGTTCATAGAAACAATCTGCGCATGCGCAGTTAAAGGTTACTTGTACACAATTGTAAAACCTACTAAGACTACTACTGGATACATGCTCATGGAACTTTTGTGATAATTTTATGCACATGTGATACATTCTATCGAATACAGGTAAACGTAATCAACTCAAGACTTTAGCTGTGATTATTCCAAAAGGCACAAAGTGGGATTTATCTATGTTTAAAAGATCTGTGGATATTTGGTCATCTGAACAATGTGCTAACTACGAACTTGTCTATTAATGCACACTTCACAAATTTCAGCTAGCACTGAAATTCTGAAGCCTATTTCAGGTTTGGGCTATACCAGGATCATCTAGCGTGTTTTCGCTTGATCTTTCGACTCTGGATTTGGAATCATTTTTCTTTTTGAATACCTGTTAAAGATAAACCTGAGTTCTGGTAAAAAAAAGAAAACAAATTCTCACAGAATCAAACGAAACTTACATTGAATGTTCAAGATCACAAATAAATGTCATTTGCCCATAAAAATTGGTAGAAAATGTATAATGGCTGAGTAATGAGCATAGAAGCATAAGGAAATCAAGGTGTCGGGCTCCGACACCATTTAGTCACATATACATCTTTCTGTGTACAGTGCTTGTTACCTTACTATGACTGGGCCAACTTTATTATGATTTTGATGACTCCAGAACCTCGCAGTACACACCAATACTAACATGCTACACGATCAACCTTTTCTGATCCATTCCACACCTTTTCTTTCACAATGCAATCGCATGACCAGAACTCAACTTTATCTTAAACTTTAAGAGTGCATGTGAGGGAGGATCTGGAGGTGCCTTCTCCGTGAGATTAATTGTGTCAGTAACGTACCTGTAACTCCTTTTTAAATACACTCACCATAATATGGACACGTTTAGCAGCTTCATGCCCAGACAAACCTAAGGGAATACCTTTTTACTTGGTCTAATGAGCAGAGTCTCTATTTAAAGCCCCACTGCACTACTTATAGCTACTTGCTCCCTCTATACAACCTACTATGCCTAATCGGTACCCGGTGATCCCCCATGATGCCCTTTCCTTGTTTTAATTGAGAGCTGATTTGATGAGTTAACCACCTGTCAATTACCTTGCATGGAGGTTTAATCCCTCCATGCCTCTTTCAAAACGCTCTAGCTAACCCCTCTATGCGTTGTGGCGTGCGCCTGTAATCCAGCTAACAGCAGGTTTGAAACTGTGTCACGTGTTTCGGATGGTGACGTTTAAAGGTCGGTCCCTAGACGTAAATAATCATATCTGATTGATACACGTCTGTAAAAACCCAATACACACACACACACCTCTTCTGACTTAAAAGTGGATTGGTGTATACATGTGAAATTCTGATGGAGCAAAATGTATTTGGAATCAAAATAATTATTCTTCCGGAGCTTCAAAAGAATATTCGGATAATAGAGTTACATGAACCATGTCAGCTATGTGAATGACTGAATAGAACACCATATAAATACAATCACTTTTTAAGTGGGGCAAACTGGGAACGCCTAGTCAGAATAACACAGAAACTAATGAATACCTTGTGCTTGCGGTGAGAAAAGCAAACAACAATACATCACGAGAGTCATAGATGTTGCAAGTTTGAACTCTTAATAACACCTTCGTGTAAATAATTATGAATGTGAAAGTTGATAATTTTTTTTTTTACCTGACTCCTAAGAAAGCATGTGTTTGCTTGTAAGTTAACAACAGGGGAACCGTAGTCTTCAAGTCCTCTTCAAGGGACTTGATATTGACATTGGATTAATGCCCTACCTAAGACCCCTAGCGCCTCGACTGGTTTTCGAACCCGAAACCTCCCACATGAGACGGGGAAGGTGTGTGTGTATGTGCGTGTGTGCGTGTGTGTGTGTGTGTGTTGTGAGTTTAGGGAAGTATGTGTATGTATGCTTGTGTTTGTGTATGTTTGCTTGAGCGTGTAGGCAAGTGGGGGAAGGGCCAGTTATAGGGTAGGGAGGAGAAACATTTGCTCGGAACATGTGCCTAATGTATATAAGAACGTAAGTGAGTTAGACTATTGCTGTTCTCATAATATGCCTCCCTGCTCTGAAGTGCTGTCATCACAAATGCGTACCTGGATTATTCAAACAAATATAATTTACTAGCAGCAATATTTAAGTAATATCGACTGCCTTCTGGGCAATACGACATATATCGCCCGAACCGAAGGTGAGGGTGATATATGACAAGTCGTATTGCCCTGAATTAGGCAGTCAATATTACTATTATTAACCACATCAGACATCTAGAGCAAACAAGAAACTCTTACTATCTTATACTTTTAAATTATGTAGGCTATACAGGGTTTCTTAGCATTAGCAGTTGCAAAAACATTGTCAAACCAGCACTGATGCGAATTCACAGAAAGAGGCATCCCATAATGCACACCTATACTATGAGGGGAGATGATCTTCTAGGTGTGGCCAGCAAAGCATATCTTGGAATCGAGCTACATGAGCGTCTAAGTTGGAAATCGCATGTAGATGCGGTTACAAACAAGGCCTCGAGGACCCTTGGATTCATTCGGAGGAATCTCGGAAGACAATGTCCAACAGAAGTGAAAAAACTGGCATACATCTCTCTCGTACGGTCCCAGCTAGAGTATGCTTCGGTAGTATGGGACCCCAATAAGCGGAATCAAATAGACCAACTCGAGAAGGTCCAAAGACGTGCACTTCGTTTCATTTGTGGAAACTACCAGCGTGATGCCAGTGTAACATCCATGCGAGAACAACTTAATCTCCCAACACTTGAAGAAAGAAGAAAACGGGCACGTTTGTCAATGTTCTACAAGATAGCAAATAACAAAATTGCGATACCAATACCGGAGTACATCAAACCGAGGCAGCGCACTACAAGGAGGAGTCAACAACAACGATATATGAGACTAGGCTCTTCAATGGACTCTTACAAATTTAGTTATTTCCCCAGGACACTTAAGGACTGGGACGAGCTACCTCAAATCATCGTTGAACTGCCCTCTTTGGAGCAGTTCAAGGTGGCTCTTGAAACAATTTAGTTCCCTTTTCAGGAACTGTACCGCATAGAGCTGTATAATTATTATACAACTCTATGCTTTATCCTCATCTAGATGCTGAACAGGCGTTGATGAGTATCACCATAGAAGTAGAAGTAGAAGTGTTCATCCAGTGTTTGACAGATTTTCGATACACTGCAAACAGTTTGCCTTGGGTGTGATTGTTACGTCACAATAGAGTTCGCGCAAAGTGCGCATTTTCTTATACACGATGCGCGATGTAGATTACAGTAGCTGATGCGCGATGTAAATTACAACTGGCTCTATATTATTGCGCACTAGTTTAACACGCATTTTCCAATTGACTTTTCAGAGCGGGCTAAAATATTTGTCCATTGGTTTACTGTATAACCTATATTGCCCGGCAAATTACACACAAATCCCATTGACTGTTCTGAGCGGGCTAAAATATTTGCTCATTGGTTTACTGTATAACCTATATTGCCCGGCAAATTACACACAAATCCCATTGACTTTTCTGAGCGGACTAACTTATCGTAATTTTGTTGGCTTATCCATCAAACCTTGAGGGCAATAACATTTAAAAATTGCCCTGCTCAGATGTCTGATACGGTTAATAATAATATATATATGCTAATATATTTTGGAGTGATGCTTATCTCTTTCTAGACAGGGTTTTATTTTCTAGGATAAAGCAGGAAGCTGTAATGAATGGAGAATCCGTCTCGAAAGAATTTCCCGAGGAAAATATATTCAAGATTAACTTGGCTTAACAAAAAGAAATGTAACCCTCTCCAGCCATCAAATCCATCTACAGCTGTCCTTATCAATGCACAGTTCCCTCTAGTATTCCAAATATTACGAAATGTTACGCAACGCCATCTGCTTCCCGAAGTTTTCTATTCACTCGGTCGTAAAAATATGCAGGCATCGAGCTTTGAAGACATGCGTGGCACCGACAAATTAGGTCATGTTCAGTGAAGATGTATTTAGCTATAACATATAAAATACAATATTTCGGACATAATATGACCAATGAAACTTTATTTTGGTTATCAAATGCTTTGTTCGTGCTCGGATAGCTCTACTGAAGACGAAACCATTTCAACAAGCAAAATCGGCCAAGGAAATCGTGAGTTGGAGCGAATGTAAGGTTTTCATCATCATGATTTTCTTATCTAATTATTGACATTTTCCGAAAATTTCCGAAATTTGAATATAGCTAGGAAGGTAGTCCAAAGGTTTATCTCTCTAAAGAACTAAATGAAATTGTGTTATATGTTTGCGCATTTGTTGGACGATGGTTAGAAGTTGTCAATTCATCACCACTTTTCACCCCAAGTACGGGCCGGCAACGCATAAGCCGCCGTGCTCGCTGGCCTGGGCTGTGGGTGGAATGGGAGGACTTAGAGCCACTAGGGAGCTGTATGGTCTCGGAGAGGGATCATTTCTCGGAACGGACGCAAAATTTTGCAAAATTTGCCGATCTTTTGTCAATATTTTCACAATTTCGTACCCAATTCCAAAGAAAATTTCACTTCTGGGTAATTTTATGTTCCTCTTTCCATTGGTGATATCAGATTTTCGTAATCTTACTGATTTTTTGAGATAGCGAACTTAGGTCACGCGCGAACTTTGGTCACACCACCATACTACTACACGCGACACTTCCATTGAATCCATGCATTTTTGTTCTTGCAAATAAATAGGGAGTTTCGCAACTCATTGCGGACGGAGAATCTGCGATTTGTGTGCAAAATCGAGAAGCTACTATAGTAACAGCGGGGTGACCGCTGAGGTACTGAAATCCAGAACGGGTTTTGGCCAAATCTACGGACGTTCTCAATGACGCCCCATTGAATCAAGTGCCTCGATACACACTATTTCATTCACCTGATAAGAATAATAGTATTTCAATAAACATAATCAAATCTGCATACATAAGTTGTTGCCACACTTAATACATGCAGTTTGCATTCTGACTATTGCGAATACTAGACAGGTGAATGAAATAATTTGTATTGAGGAACTTTTGAAGAACACAAAAGAAGTGCTGTCCGAGGCACAAGCTGGATTCCGAACCAGGACGTTCCACTATGGCTCAATTGTTCACCCTCAGACAAATAATGGAAAAGCGCCTTGAAAGAAATCAAAGTCTCCTATGCTGCTTCATCGATTACGAAAAGGCATTCGACTCAGTCTGGCAGGAAGGTCTGTGAAAAGTAATGAACTTCTTTGGATATTCGTCAAAATATATACACCTACTTCAAGCACTCTACCAACAATCAAGCAGACTGCTTGATTGTTGGTAGAGTGCTTGACTGCACTGAGTGCAGTCAGGGTGAATGGTGAACTGACCGACTGGTTTAAAACTACAGTTGGGGTACGCCAAGGATGTGCCCTATCCCCACAATTTGTTACATCCTACTCGAAGCTGTGATGCTTTACGCAATACACGACACCAAGATTGGCGTAAGAGTACAGGGACAGCTGATCAACAACCTAAGACTTGCAGACGACATTATCCTTATAGCTGACAATGCTAGAGGGCCTCCAAACAATAGTAGACCTAGTACATCAGAGCAGCTCAAACTTTGGATTTAAAATAAACATTACCAAAACAGAAGTACAAGCCATAAGCAAACCGCCTCAACTATTGAATATAAACATTGGAGGAGAACAGCTAAAAAAGTAAATAAGTTCACGTACCTGGGAGGAACAATAAGCCAGACAGGATCCTGCTCGGAATACGTACAGCACCGAATTAGGAAGGCAATATGAGCATTCCAAGCACTCAAAAAACCTGGGCATCGAACGATATCAGTGCTCAACAAAGGTAGAACTGTACAAAGTCCCGGTGTTATCTTTTCTGTTATATGGTGCAAAAACATGGACATTAAAGAAGGTCGATGAAAATAGACATCACACTTTTGAAATGGCATGCATCAGGAGAATCATGGTTGTGACCAGATTTGACAGCAAAGAAACACACACATACGAACACAACTTAACAGGGAGGAAACCATCATCGACAGGGTTGCCACAAAAAGACTGATATACTTTGGACATATCAACCGAATGAATCCAAAAAGGATACCCCCACATCATTCTCAACGGAAATGTACATGGCAAACGCCCAAGAGGAAGACCAGCTAGGAGATGACAGACTGCATCAAGGCGGACTGCAACAACAGACAACTTGACTCCCTGACTAAAGCCACTAGGCTAACCGAAGATAGGAAGGTGTGGCAAGTGAAGTAGAAGTCATCATACATCCCAGTGATGGTGTGGTCGGCTTAAGTCAAGTAAGTCAAGATGAACTTTTAGGGTTTTAGGGTAGGGAGGAGAAACATTTGCTCGGAAACGTGCCTAATGTATACATATATAAGAACATTAGTGAGTTGGACTATTGCTGTTCTCATGATATGCCTCCCTGCTGTCATCACAAATGCGTACCTGGATTATTCAAACAAATATAATTTACTAGCAGCAATATATATTTTGGAGTGATGGTTATCTCTTTCTAGACAGAGTTTTATTTTCTAGGATAAAGTGATCTTTTTCCCTTTAACACAATGGCAACATCTGAGTTTTTAGGGATGATTATGAATGTTAGGTTTTGCATGGTGGTTTGTGGTCTTATCATGTTGAAAGTCCTGAAAAAGAATGTTTGGTTTGAAAGGGAATATTAAAGAAGAAAAAGAGAGAGAGACAGACAGAGGCAGAGAGAGGTGCGGGGTGTGGGTATTCTTTTAGTTTGTATTGCTACACGCGACACTACCATTGAATCCATGCATAAATAGGGAGTTTTCGCAAACTCATTGGCCCGAATTCACAAAGCAAGGTTTGAGCTCAGACCAAGGTTTGAGCCCAGACCAAGGTTTGAGCTCAAACCTCCTTTTGTTTCGCCAAACCTCCTTTTGTTCTTTACAAACCAGGTTTGTAAAAAACGCGTAAAACGCGTCATATGACGTACGAAAACCAAGGTTTGTCGACAAACCTCCTTTGTGAATTCGGGCCATTGCGGACGGAGAATCTCTGGTTTGTGTGCAAAATCGAGAAGCTATTATAGTAACAGCGTGGTGACCGCTGAGGTACTGAAATCCAGAACGGGTTTTGGCCAAATCTACGGGCGTTCTCAATGACGCCCCCAGTGAATCAAGTGCCTCGATACACACTATTTCATTCACCTGATAAGAATAATAGTATCTTAATATACATAATCCAATCTGCATACATAAGTTGTTGCAACAGTTAATACATGCAGTTTGCATTCTGACTATTGCGAATACTTGACAGGTGAATGAAATAATTTGTATTGAGGAACTTCACAAACACGTATGTATTGGATTTGATTACATTACGAAAATGGCCTATTCCCTGCTACGCACTACAGTACAGACGGGACTTCACGACCAGCACAACTTGTCTCGACCAAGCCACAAAACGGCTTTTCATCACATTTCAACAATTTATCATCATATTTTTTAA